>JALBYZ010000042.1:0-80158 GCA_038050575.1 Globisporangium mamillatum | reverse complement strand
CGTCGCGAGCGTGGTGGTGGTTGCGGGTGCTGGGATCGCAGTCGTCGTGCTGCCACCGCTGATCGGCTACCACCTCGTGCGCGACTCGTATCGGCGGAACAAGCACCTGCGCAGAGGCTCGTACGCGATGCACACGTCGGAGCCCATGTCGCAGCATTAGCACTAATCATCAGAGTGCCGCTGATGTTGAAGATCGTCCGTCTACGATGCAACCAAAGGCTGGGGTGAAGAGGGCGGCGTTGGCGGCGGTGCAAATTGTGTGATGGCTCAGAGATTGTGGAGAAAAGTGTGTGCATATCTATCTATCTTCCTTGTGTATGTGTGTGTGCGTTGGTGTCATATCCACCTAAAGTAATAAAATACATAGATGAGAACAAATAGCATATCATAGTGCGTGACTCGTGGATGGCAATAATGGAAGAGTGGAGGAACTCTGTATGGGCTGCACTCAAACAGATGTGGCTGTGGGCTAGGGCTTGGCTGAAAGGCTGATGGACGGGAGCTGGACAAGCGAATGAAGGGGTGGAACAACATTATCAATATATCTTTCATTTCTTCTCTTCTTCTTTCTTCCATTTCGGCATCATCAGCATCTCTCTCTCCGTCGACGGGACGGGTCCTGCGCTCGTTCTCCTTCTTCTGGATCTCGACCACAGGACACAACGCTTTCAGCACACGCACTCACCAAACGCCGAGGAGCTGATGTTTATGCGTGCGGGGGCTGTATTCGTTTATTGCTGACGACAGGAAGAAGACAAGACGAATGCGCACGATATCGACGAAAGAGAAGAGAGCTGGATCACTTCTCCCATACTACGATCTAAGCCTTCTGGAAGACTTCAGCGGCGGTCTTGATCGAGTCAATTTGCGCTGTTAACCATATATAAGCGACACACACATGCATACGCATAATGATAAGTACATGACCGCACTGTCAATTCACTCACACATACTCATGCTCATCATATTAGATGACACAACAAGCATTGTCGCCATCAGAGAGAGAAAAAAAAAAAGAAACCAAGAACGTACCGCGCTTGCCACGTTCACCGTCCGCCCACTTGAAACCGGCGAAGTTGACGTCCGATCGCACGACGAGCTTGCTCTTGACTGGCTCCTTGAGCGATTCGCGGAGCACGGCCGCCGACTTGTTGACGTACTGCAGGTACGAGAGGCCGGCCACGCGCCACAACGAGGTTCCCTTTCCGCTCATGCTTGCTTTAGTTGATGCTTGCTGCTGCTTGACTTGCTCGCGCTTGGCTCGTTCTGTAAAGTGGGCGGCGCTTGTTTGTTTGGTTCACAAAAGGCACGCGCTCGTCCCCCCTATTTTCCCGTCCCCACGATTCATGCAATTCATTAGCCGCCAAATGAATTGCACATCAAGACTGGAGCAATTCAATCAATAGATTTGAATCGAGTTCCGCATTGCTATTTAGTTATTCGTCTAGCACCCTTTTACTAGTATCTAGTGCAATACAAGTGTAAATTACTAAAATGTGCAGTTGAAGGCGAGACGTGATTGGTTAGTTCTCGCTAGGGTTGGCGTCATCTCACAAATTGGCCTGAACGAAAGAACCTCTATAGTTATATAGTGACTTTACTATTAGCAAGAAAGAAGTATCCTTGTGTCGGATAGAGCCCACGCTTGACAATTTAAACAGGTAATCGTGCTTTATCTTTCTGATCAAAAAACAAAATGTACCTCTTTTCGAAACCTTGACCGCCAAAACAAAGAGCTCTTTTGTTTTGTTTGACAAATTGGAGTTGGTCGTTTTGGCGGTTAGCGTGCTCTCTGGGTATTGGTGGTGTGTGTGCATTCATTCCCATTCGCTCATTCGCTCGACTTGAAGTAACAGACACAAGCTTGGATGGTGCGTGTCATCGCCCTCTCTCCTGCGGCGAGCGCGGGCGTGAGCGTGCTGCTGGGGGCCACCGTCGCGCTTGGCGTGGCCTACTACCTTGCGCAGCAGCAGCAGCGTAAGCAGCTCCAGGACGCCGGATCGCCAACGAAGCCCAAGAAGAAAGGCAACAACAGACCCGGCAGCAACGGCAATGGCAATGGCAAGCTCTCACCCAAGAAGAGTGCGGGTGTGGCCAACGGTGTGGTGAAGAAAGCGAAGGACAAGAAGCCAGAACCTGTACCTGTGCGTATCTTGTATGGATCCCAGACTGGCACCTCCAAGAGTAAGTTTGTCTTGCTTGCTGTTGCTTGTTCGGCAATGCTTAATAATGCAGCTTTGCGAAAAGCTTGCGGCTAATATCTGCGTTGTAATTAAACTGTACAGGAATGGCGGAGGAACTTGAGAAGAAAATCTTTGCGCTCAACATTGCCGGCTTCCACTTCCAAACCAGTGTCGTGAACATGAAGGACTACGACCAAGACAACCTGGAGCACGAGGCGATCGTGATTGCGATCATGTCGACGTGGACGGAAGGCGCTCCTCCACAGGACGCGCGCGTCTTCTGCAGCTGGATCAACGACATGGCGCTGGACTTCCGCGTCTCCAAGCAGTGGCTGGAAAAGATCCCGCACGCGGTGTTTGGTCTGGGAAACGCTGAGTACGATGAGTATTACGGCACCGCTGCGAAGAACCTCGACAATGAGCTGAGCCTACTGGGCTCGCCAGTGCTGTGTCCGATTGGGCTGGGCGACGATAATGTCGATCAGTTCCACCAGTTTGAGCAATGGGCGGACAACTTGATCGCCGCGATGTGCGAGTTCAGCTCGGAGAAACAGGTCAAGAAGAGCGCGTCGGAACAGACGCCGGCGGAGAAGAAGGAGTGGCTCTCGCAGAAGGAGTTCCGTCGCCAGAAGAAGGCGAAGCAGCAGCAGCTAGAAGTGGAAAACGGCGAGGCGGTGGAGCTCAATGAAGAGGACTTCATGAACGAAAAGGTGCTCACTGGAGAATTCTCCGATGACGACGAAGACGATGATGATGCGAAGAACAACAAGGACGATGACGGGGGTATGGTTGACGTGGAAGACATCGGCAAATCAATGAAAGAGTCGGAGGCCGCGAACTTGTCGCGTGAGATGGTGACCCCCATGCAGCGCAAGGCGCTGCTCAAGGAAGGCTACAAGATCATCGGCACGCACAGCGCGGTGAAGCTCTGTCGTTGGACGAAGCACCAGCTGCGCGGCCGCGGCGGGTGCTACAAGCACACATTCTACGGCATCACGAGCTACCAGTGCATGGAGACGACGCCGAGTCTCGCGTGCGCGAACAAGTGTGTGTTCTGCTGGCGCCACCACAAGAACCCGGTGGGCCGCGTCTGGCGCTGGAAGACCGACGAGGCCGAGGTGCTCGTGAACGGCTCGATCGAGCGCCACCAGAACATGATTAAGGAGCTCAAGGGCCTGCCGGGTCTCATCAAGGCCCGCTGGGAGGAAGCGTTCACGGTGCGCCACTGCGCGCTGTCGTTGGTGGGCGAGCCCATCATGTACCCGCATATCAACGAGTTCTGCCGTGAGCTGCACAAACGCCACATCTCGTCGTTCCTGGTCACGAATGCGCAGTTCCCTGAGAAGATCGCAGCGCTCGAGCCCATCACGCAGCTGTACGTGAGTGTGGACGCCGCCACCAAGGAGGCTCTCCAGGCTGTGGATCGTCCGCTGTTCAAGGACTTCTGGGAGCGGTTCCTCGCGTGTCTCGAGGAGCTCAAGCGCAAGGGCCAGCGCACGGTGTACCGTATGACGCTCGTCAAGTCGTACAACATGGACGAGCTGGACAACTACGCGGAACTGATCCGCATCGGGCAGCCGGACTTCATTGAGATCAAGGCCGTGACGTACTGCGGCAAGTCAGACGGCTCGGACCTCACGATGAAGAACGTGCCGTGGCACGATGAAGTGCGTGACTTTGGCGCTGCTCTCTGCGAGCGCGTGAGCGGCTCGTACGGGCTCGCGGCTGAGCACGCACACTCGACGTGCGTGCTGCTGGCAAAGAAGAAGTTCTGCATCGAGGGCCAGTGGCACACGTGGATCGACTACGAGAAGTTCCACGAGCTCATTGCCAAGTACTACGAGGACGGCAGCACGTTCACGGCGGACGACTACATGGCCCCGACGCCGACGTGGGCGGTCTACGACGCCGAGGAGCGCGGCTTTGACCCGATCGAGACGCGCTTCCGCCGCACCAAGGACGGCAAAGTGGTCGAGTTCGCCTACGAAGCGACCGACTCGGGCTGTGGTTAAATCGTGTGAGCATCCAAGTAGGATTCTGTCATGGTCATGTGGTCAAAATATACACTCTCTTCATACATTCAATTGAAGAAAACGCTGGATATTAACCTAAGGAATGCAAGATGAATTGGCTCTCTCGAGCACACTGTCCTCGGGGCAGTCTGCGCAATATACGGCGTCCTCGCCGCGGATCTCGAGCGCGACGCGCAGACCCAAGCGCACGTACATGCTTGAGCACCACCTGAGTGCATAGAGTCGACATATATGAGTGAGTAAGCGAGCAAAGTGGCATTAGACATTCATAAACCATCGTCGATTTACGCAGTACTGCCGTACGTTTCCTCTGTGGACGCGGAAGAGCTCGTCAGTGTCGATCATCTGGAATTGCAGCGTCTTCGACGCCGAGATCTCTAAATAGCCTAAGCTGTGCTGCCAAGATCGCGTCCAGAATGGAACCGATGTGTGGCACACATGCGTTAGAAGTAAAATAGAGCAAGCGGTTGCCAAACACAGTAGTGGTGCCATGGCATTGCTGCTACTAGACCGTCTCGACAACGCAACACAACACAGCATCAGCTTATCACTTCAACTTCAAACATCAAGTGAATTTTTGAAGTGATGTGGGTTCATGTAAGCGGTAGAAGATAAATCAGGTCAAAGCCAATGGGTTCTGTTGACAAATATGGCGGACATAGGTGCTTTCAAGTAGCCGTGCATTCCCAGACACACATGTATTTGGTGGTGGCGAAGACCGGGAGTTCACAATGCCGCGTGGACACATGCACAACTCCCAGTCAACTGGGTAAGCGTGCGACAACCTACTTTTTCAATGGGGGAACTGGATGAGCGGATCAGGCAACATGTTCATACGACTGGTGGCGATGTACTACCCATTAGCGATGTTGCTTCCAGCCACTACCGCCGATGGTTCTAGCGTGAGCGAATTTAGCACAGCCTTGGAGCCCACGTGCCAGATCTGCTTGGACTCGATCGACGCGCTCCAGGTGCACGTGTGCGTGTTGTGCAGCGGCTCATTCTGCTCGACGTGCATGCAGCAGTATATGACGCTCAAGATCCTGGACGGCGAGGTCTCATCCAAGAAGCTCGTGTGTCCCGCGCCGCAGTGCGTCCGTCCACTTCCAGAGGACCTCATCGAAGCCTTCGCGTCCCAGGAGACGTTCGCCAAGTACCAGTCGTTCCTCAAGAACCAGAAGACCGGCGTGCGCTTCTGTCCACAAGCTGGGTGCTGTGCGATCATCAACGAGCCGCTCTTCTGTCGCGACCGCAAAGTCAAGTGCACCGAGTGCGAGACCGAGTCGTGCATGCGCTGCGGGGGCGACTACCACAGGACGCGGCTCTGCCGACGCGTGGACAAGCGCTACGGGAAATGGAAGCGCAATCACAACGTGCGTGCGTGTCCGAACTGCGAGTCGGACATTGAGAAGCAGGGAGGGTGCGCGCACATGAAGTGCTTCCAGTGTGACCAGGAGTTTTGCTGGTCGTGCCTGCGCTCCTGGGACGGCCACGACGAGACGCTCTGCATCCCGCTGGCAGATTTCCGCGTGCACGGCTTTCTGGCGCCGCTTGTGCTCGTGATGAAAGGCGTTGCGGTCGGAGTTGTGGGCGTCGTGGCGCTCTCTGCAGCGGCGGGAGTTGCCGTCGTCGCGGTCGCCGTTGTGCCGCCGGTCTGTGGGTACATCCACGTGCGCAACACCATCCGCGGCCACAAGGAGAAACGTCGCCAGCGATCGAAAGTGGTCGGCCCTTTCGCTCAAGTAGACACCCCGGACGAGCATATTTTATAGCTCCACGCGCTCATGGTACTACCTGTTAGTGCAGCAGAACCTCGTTGATTGCGCTCGACCACTCTCATCATCAACGCAGACAGCTACGCGTGTTTATGAGATGCGTGGGAAGCAATACAATATACATTTACAATCCAAGTGTAGATGCGCCGCCATCAGACCTTGCTCACAGTCGCGATCTCATTCTGCCATAATGGCAGGTCCATGTCGATCACCAGTTCAATGAGCCGACCAGCAATGTCATCGCCACCGCTCAAGCGTTGAGCAGCAGCCACTTCTCTGCGCAATGGCTTTGTGTGATGGCTGCATCGCGAAATCCCTTTGAACCCTCGCAATCAATGATTGCATTTAGGCTCTGAGCAATCACGAGAATTCGAGATTGCACAGCGATCGCTGATCGATTCTGTGCGAAAGCAACTCACGCAAGTATCAAAATATTTTTGTCATAGATCGACCATGAATGGCGTTCGTTACCTGTTGATCCTGTCCTCGGTATTCTCCCGTGTAGTTCCAGCCAGCCATCTCCACTACAATATACAATATGCACTGGACAGGACAAGCTCCGCGGCGTGACGCATCAAAAGACCGATAGCACCCGAGCTCAGAGCATCATCACGATGTAAAAAAGCAGAAAATCAATCAATTTACAGGTGGCTTGGGACAAGCTAAAAGCAAGCAGCTGGTACCCTTTTGTGCAGAAGCAAACCCAACACCTCTCGTCAGCGAAGGAGGCTCGCGCGGAGCGAGTCATCTGGATTAGCGCTGTGGTCGACGCCCTTGGAGAAAAACAGACTCCGTGTGCGGTTGCCAGAGGCGCCACGCGATCGTCGTCGAAGCGGAAGTCGTCGGTTAAAGTACAGAATCGAGATCGACGGGAAGATCTCGAGCAGCGCGTAGTACACGAAGACAATCAACCACGTGCTGCTGTCGTGGAGCTGATGCCTTTCCGTGGACAAAAAGATTTGCAAGGCACAGCGCGTCATGAAGCAAGACGTGCAGATGGAGGTCATCAACGCGAGCTGGGTACACAAAAAATTCATCAACACGCGTTAGTCACTCAACAGATTCCGGGAGTATAGGATTTGAAGGGTGCCAGAATCAACTCACCTCTTTGAGCTTTCTGGAACGGATTCCGAGCTCCACTGGCACAGATCTACAGGTGAGCAAGACCACAATGAAAGCAAATCAGTTGAGATCATGTCGAGACTATGAGAAAACATGGTTTATACGCCATATCAATAAGCACTCACCGCAACTCCACATAAGCTTTTCTTCCGTAGTAGATGAACCCCGTCGTGACAATCAAAAACATCTCCATATTCAGAATTGCTTGGCTCTTGGTGAAAAACGCCCCTGCATGGAAAAAAAGAAGCGCGACATGGTCAGCAGCAATTACGAAACTAAGGATACCATGAGGTGTGAATGTGATTCTTACGTTCGCTGCGCCAAGCCGACGCGTAAAAGACCCAGAACAGCCCTTGGACGAACAGCACAATCTGCAATAAGCAGCGAAATACGCACAATAACAGCGATCCATGCCAGCGCATAATAAATGTCAACATATCCGATCTCTGGGGAAGTGCCGAATGTTGGTTCAATACACGAAAACGTACCGCAATCAGCGCTTTCACCATCGGCTTGACAAACGACGATAGGATGACGATCTGGTCCACTGCGTTGTAGTACACTTCCGCCCAGAACTGCATCAGCAGCGCGTACACCGCGAAGAGCGCAAGGATCGGCAGCTGGTCTAAAATGTAAAAGAGGTCACGCTCGGCCGTACCGCACTTGGACGTGTTGATCTCACCCGTGAGCACATCGCACCAGTCGTAGCCAACGAGCGCCAGGAACACTGCGCGAACTGATGCAAGAGCATTACCACGCACAGCAGCCGCAACAGCATCACATTGTGCGATATACATCATACAGTCAGTAACACAGCCAAGATCACCATAAACAGACACACGTGGAGATCCAACGTACTCAGCGTCGCGAAGAACATGAGCAGGTGGATCATCTTCTGCACAGTCCAGGGGCGATACCGACAGCAGTTGCGCACAAGCTGCACGGCTGCCACCATCGCCACCAACGCATACGCGAAACTGTCGACGAGGAATGCTGCGCCGACACCCATCGCCTCGCCCTCGGCATGCAGCAGCAGCGCTACAGAGAATCCGCGCATTCTCTTTTGCTCGGCGAAGAGAATCAATTGTGGCTTCAATCGGAAGCGCGGTTTGTTCGATACAATCAGTATAGGGATGATGTCCTGATACAAAACAATAGCGAGCAGTCGCAATTCAATTTGTGAATAGGAAAAATTCAATGTCTAATGTTTGGCTCGCTTGTTGGCACAAGCATTCGAATCTGTGGATAGATGTGAGTTTCTGGTCATTAAAATCAAGATGGTACAAAAGCAAAAGTAACCAACAATTCATTTTGGGTAAGGACCATCAAACATCGCAAACCAAGTACAAATCATTTTTGAATTGCTGAAAGCGCAAGGCAACTTGTGCAAACGGCAACTTTCAGGCAAACGGCAGCATTGCTGAGGACGATGACGATGGCGGTGGTGGTGGAAGAAGACGGCGCGGCGACGCATGCAGAGATCGCGCAGCTCTGGGAGCTCGCATGTGTGCTAGCGACGCACGATATGATCCCGCAGGCGATCACGAGTCTCGAGGTATTGTCTCTGCCGTTTGCGAGCGATTTGTTGCACAGGTGTTGAAGCTGTGGACGTTCTGACAAATGGCTGCAATCTGATGTAACATTTATTCACACAGGCGGTGTGTGGAATCGATGCAGCCAAGCTCGGTGCTGCTGCGCAACAGTTCGTGCTCCATGCGAATGTGTTGCTGGCAGAGATCTGCGTGGTGACGCCGCCGTCCGCAACGAATAGCATCAGCCGCAAACTGTGGCGGAAGCGGCTGGCGAGAGCTGAGAGGTGCATTCACATCGTCGAGCAAGCTTTGCAAGCGAAGTCTGACGCGATTACGGTGCGTCATTAGCTTATCGTTGCAGTCGGTGGTGATGTGATTTGTGTATTACAATCCAGCCACTGATCCGACCATGCTACTCTGCATTTGCCCCACAGCACGAATGGCGCTATCGTCTGTTGAAGACCAAGTACTTGCTGACGGAGCTCTCGAAGACCGAGCGCGTGGTGAAGAACCGACAGATCTTGGAAATTTTATGCGCAGCGATAACGTTCTGCGCAAGCTGCGATAGCAAAAGTGAGGAAAACGCAGTTTCGTCGGCAACGTTCAAAGCGTACTTTCTTGGGAAGTTGAGAGCGCATCTCGCGAAGCTGCACGCAGCGTCATTGCTCGCAAAATACCCAGAGAATGCAGAGCCCCACTCTGGATTTCTGCAGAACCTGCAATTTGTGCAACGAAGCTTTCCAGACCAGTTCGACAGCACGTTTCAGGTACGAGGGTCCAAACGGTGGGATGGCGCTGCTCGGCTGTTGGTATGGTGACTAACAGTATTTGTTGTTCTTTCGATAATGTCGACAGTTGTGGCTAGTCGAGATTTCCTGTCATGCGTACGCCACATCTTTCTACTTTGAAGGTGGGCATGAAGTTTTCAGCCGAATCAAAGCTGCCGACGATTTCTTCAAGAGCATAACAACCCGCACGAACGCAAGTCGCGAGATGCGAGTTTACCAGCTGGTCATTTCAGGGTTTTACTTTCTCAGGTAAGCAAAACTGCATTCACATACGTCGGACATGGATACCGTGAACACTCGAAATCTGACAAACTTGCTTGGATGTGACAGAACGGGGGAAGTGAAGAAGATCACACCTCTCTTGGATGAAATCAAGGCACTCCTGAATGCACCGGACACCAAGCCGACTGGGATCCTGCAAGAGTCATACCTCAACAGCGTCATCGACGGACTGAAGCTCCACGTGATGTCCCGTAGTGATCCGTGTGAGGCTCTCGCATTTTCGATGAAAGCGATTCACCAAGTGCAAACCAATATTCAAACGTACACATCAAACAAGAGCATTCAGCTGATGCTCATCGCGACGCTGTTCGATATGCTCTACGTGCACTGTCGTCTTCAGGCGCAGCAGTGCAGATACTTTGAGTTTGGACTGAGCATTGCCCAGATGTTGCAGCTGTTTGCGACCAACAAAACCGCGCTCGAGTCGACCATTTTCTACAAGCTTTTCGTCGCGCGATGCCACATTCTGATTGCGAAGGTAAGCAGCGAGCGGTTACATGTCCAGTGCTGCCATTGCTTTTTGAAGCGCTTCTCTTATTCACAGTTCTTTTTGTGTTTTGGTAGTATGCTGTTGCGGTTGGCAAAGTGAAGGAGACGGTTTTTAACATCAACTACGTCATCGAGAAGCTGCTTCCTCCGATCGCTTCCACTACCACGTCGTATCCTGACGCCTATTTATCAGTGTGGGTCGAAGCGCTCGACGTGTTGACCTACTGTGGAAGTGCAGCTGATCCGAGCTTTACAACTCCGTCGCCAAGTGGGTCGTCAGCTCCTCAGATCAGACAGTTCTGTCCGAATGTCGTGCTTCTGGAGTTTGGTGCGAGGATCCTCGAGATGGACGGTTTGCGAAATCTCGTCTACAGTGGCTGCAGCGTCGAGCTCCGAGCGAAGGTAAGAAAACCTTCAGCATTGGTCAAACGGATGGCATCATCAGAGTAAACCAACTAACTCGTCCTCATTGTGCCACTCTTCTTTTGTCTTGCAGTACGATCTTGCGCTGGCGAAGTGGTTGTGGGGGTCCCAAGAGCTGGCCGTCGATTCAGTGAATGCAGGCAGCAACATTGACCTTGGACGGCACCTCGCTCTTGAGAATCTCCGACCAAGCTTGCTTACGATTCTCCACGAATCGCTGGAACACATGGGGAACCACGTAAGCTGCAGCGAGACTATCGCCGAGCTCATGGCGCTGTTCGGACCAAAGCTGATCGAGTTCAAGAAGGTCGAAAACGGCGAAGAAACGCTAAAGAACGCAGTTCGGATCAGTCTGCACGCCAAGAATCTCTTGCTCCAGAACCGTTTACTGGTCGAAATCTTCCGTCTCTACAAGTCCAAGCAGCTGATCGAAGCGCAAGCTACGACCGCTGAGAAGTACGAGAAGAAGCTCAAGCTGCTGCAGAAGCGGGTCGCTCAAGCGCAAGCCGAGACTGCTCGCAACAAACTGATCCTTCGATGGAAGGGCGGCGAGCCATCGAGTGCTGAAGCTGGCAGCGGCAGCAAAGGCACTGTTGCGTGAGTGATAGTGATGGCGGCGAATCAAGAGAGCCAAGCTCATGCATTGATATCACGACCATAACGTTACACTTATCTATTATGAATTACTCCATCCCTTCTGACAATGGACAGAGACATAGTCGTCATTATCCCCCCGTCCATCTGCGCTGCATTTCCTTGCTTCTGACGCAATCTCATTTCTCCTCGGTCTCAGCTTGATAACATTGTTGTTCTACAGCCTTGCGAGCGCTCCCGCCGTGTGCTTTGCGACTTGCTGCATGGGCACGGAATCCGCGCGCATCGCCTGGGCGACTGTCGATCCAGCAGCTTCCGACTGTTTTTCAGGCGAGCACAACAAAGCACATTCGTCAGCCACTGTGCGCGTCCTGGACACCCAAAAGACCCAGTTGATTACACACAAACATACCATGAAGCGCAGCTCGTTCTGGAAGGAGACGGTGAAGTTGCCGACGATCAGGTTGCCGATGCGCTCCAGCGCGCGGAAGAGCTCGGCCTTCATCGTGGACATGACTTGCTTGCTGCTTTTCTCGTCTCGTCTTTGGGCTTTGAATGCAAAATGAGTGAGTTGAGCCAGCAAAGTTCAAAGTGCACTTGTCAACTAAACCCAGCGGCAATGATGCATTGCCAGCCCTGAAGTAAGCTGGTTATTACTTCAAGGTCAGGAAGCAGCTGGGTTATGCTACTTCTGAGACTAGATAGGCTTCTTTTTTTGCAAAAGCTACTTCTGGGACAGTGCATCCATCTGGTTTTGGTGACAGCACCGCAGCACTGCAAGTGACAGTTGACCCAGCATCTCTCTACAAGAACAGGAATGAGCCCAGAATCTCTCTCTACAAGAACAGAAATGGCAGCAAACCTCGCAATTGCCCAAGGTTTTTCGCTCTTGTAGAGAGAGATGTTGGTGGCTGCCTGTCCTTGCTTGCTTGTCGCTTTCACCTCGCTTAATTCCGAGGAAAAAACGCTGTGTTGCTTTTCCTCTTGCTGCTTTGTCCCATAGTCGGGCGAAGTGAAGCTTGTCATCAGGCTTGAAGAACGCGTTACTGTCACAATTCCGACGTCCAGCACAAGCAGAAAAAGCAGAACGCCATGCGAGCCAAGTACGTCCGCTTCATCTATAGCAGCAGCGCTATGGGCGGCGGCGGGCGGTCGGGCGATGGACGCAGAGAGCAATGAGGCTCCTTCGCGGTCTCTCTCTCGCTCTCTCTCTCTCCATCTCTGCGCAGCTTGCGCCGACCGAGCCGCGCGCAGCCAGCTAGCCAGCCCCACACTTCAATCTCTCGCTCTTGTTTCCATTTTTCTTGTTCTCACCCTGCATTCTGCTATATGTGTGCTGTAGAAGGAAACTGTGGGTGGAAATCGTCGGCGCGCGCAACCTCGAGAGCCATCAATCGCTGGACGCGTACTGCGTCGTGCAGGTTGTCGGCAGCGCGCGAACAACAAGAAACGCAGCAGGATCAGCACTAGCAGGGAGTGGTACTGCTAAGAATACTAGAAATGGTCCTCTGCTGGCGTCCAGATCGACGTCAGTCCAGTCGAGTGGGAGCGGCGCTGTGTGGGCGCACGCGATTGAGCTTGATCTTGAGGCGTCGCTGGCAGATCCCAGTGGGAATGGTGGTAGTGCTGGCGACGATGATGACGAGGCGACGATACGCGACAGCCGTGTGGTGGTGCAAATATTCAACGAAAAGAATTTCTTCTTCGACATGTTCCCAGCCAGTGGGGGCAGTTCAAGCGGTGGCAGGAAGAGCTCCGTAGACGCAAGCAGTTGCAGCGAGAGCAATGAGGTTGCTACTGACGACGAGATCCCAGCAATAAACCCAACACCCGCGTGCGAGACGGACAGCGAAGATGAGGAAGATTGCAGTCGAGAACTGGAACTGAAAACTGCCTGGGTCCATCAATCATCAGGCAACCGCACCGGAGAGTCAAGTCCAGCAGCAGCAACCAAGAAGAAGCAGAGTTCATCATACACTGAAGCGCGCTCAGAGCTTTTAGAAGGAGCAGATGAGCCGCTCGGGTTTCTGGAAGTTAACCTCGCACAGTTTTGCAAGCCATCTCGGATCGCGACCGACGCGTGGTATGTGCTGCGGGGCATGCGATCTGGCGAGGTTCGCATTCGAACCCTTTGGATGGACGAGAAGACCCTTGGTCACTTGATCGATGACGATGTGGACACCACAGCGGCGGCTAACGCGCGAGAAGCTGTGTTTAAAGAGCACATCTACGGACTCGATATGCGCGACCACTACGGATTCAAGATCTCAGAGCATGCGCGAGAGGAGTGGGCACATCTGCGGTCGTACGAGGACTGTCGAGAGGAGCGGCGTGTGAGCGACTGGGAGCTGGCGTTCGGTGCTCACTTCTTCTCGCTATACCGTGGTGATGCTGCGAAAGAGAACTCAGTTGTGCGGCAACTCGCTCGTGCAGGGATTCCGCGATCCTGGAGAGAGCAGGTGTACATGGACCTATCAGGTAAGATGACCTGTTGCTTGCTTGAATGAGCTCTTCTGCCTCCAGATATTGAACTTCTAATCTGATGTCTATTGAATACAATGAATACGTCAGGTGCGCGAGAAAAGCAGCAGAATGCAGGCGTCGAGCACTATAAATCGCTCGTCGAGCAATCTGAGACGACTGATTCCCTGGCGTTCCGACAGATCGAGCTTGACATTGACCGCACGTTTGGGCACTCGGGCACGAAGATCTGCACCGAGACTGGTCGGTCGGTGCTGAGACGTGTTCTTCGAGCCTATTCGCTCCGGAACCCATCAGTTGGCTACTGTCAGGTATGTTGAGGGTTTGACTCTGCAACAACATCATGGAGCCTAGCGTCTAATCGAGTTTGTCCTGCTAATCCTTCTCTGTACGCACGAGCAGGGTCTTAATTTTATTGTGGGGTTCCTGACCCTCGCGGTAGAAGAAGAAACAGCATTTTGGCTGCTTGCTGTCATCTGCGAAGACTTGTATCCGGGCTACTATACGCCGACGATGGCAGAGACCCAGACGGACATGCTAGTTCTGAAAGAACTGATCGCAGACGAACTTCCCGAGCTTGATGCCTTCACAGCTGAGGTTGGACTCCCTCTTGAGCTGCTGGGCTCTCAGGTAAGAGGATTACTTCTTCCTTTCAGTCATTTCTGTCTTGAATACCCGCGAATCCTAACTCTTGCCTTATCTTTGTGTGGCAGTGGCTTTTGTGTTTATTTACCACCACTTTCCCCAGCGAGACCGTGTTTCGGATATTCGATTGCATCTTCACGGAAGGTGCGGATTTCGTGTTTCCTGTCATCATCGCGCACTTGCGTCGCCTCGAGCGCACGTTGATCGGTTTGGAAGACTTCCAGGCGGTGCTATCCGCTATGAAAGATGCGGAGAATGCGCTGCTCGACGCGGACGGCTTCATGGCTGACGCCGCGCAAGAAGCCGATCGCATTGAAGAAGACCGCATCCTGGCGCTTCGTGTGCGACATCGCGAGTCTGTACGAGACGAGATGCAGCGTGCAGCGCGTGCTCGTGCGCTGAACCGACAGCTCGCGGTGGTGTACCAGATCCCAGCGTTTTCGACGTACGCTGCGAACCTGTTGCGCTTTTTTCACGAAGAAGCCGAAGTGTCCTCGCGGTCGGACGTCGCGTTCATCCTGACGCTGCTGTGCCACGGACTCGTGTGGCTGGCGGAGCACTCAAAGAGATGGCAGCGCTGAGAACAGCAAGCAGAAGAAGAAGAGTAAGTGCCATGTTGAATAATTAATTTGCGTACAGCGTAGGATAGTAATGTGTGTATGACTTTCAAGGTATGATGGAACTGCTGGTGCTGTTGTTTTTCGAATATAAATGTGCAAGTTACTTATTTAAGAGCTCTTGGAAAGCAGGAAGGGGTTTGTCTATTCCTTATATCTACTTCTTGCCGCGCTTCATGGCCGCCGCAGACGTCGGTTTCTTCGCTGGAGCTCCTTTCTTACCTGCGGCGCCCTTCGCGTCCGCCTTGCGCTTCGTGCCCGTGGACGGCAGCACCGTAAAGAAGCTGTCGAGACGCTTCTGCGACTGCGTGCTCTTGGACTTTTTCAGGCGCTCGATGGCGCTCGTGACGCGCGCCGCCTGGAAGCCGTGCTTGTTCACGAGAAAGTCGAGCAGCTCCTCCTCCATCGGGTCCTTCCATTTAATGTCCACCTCGCCGATGTCCACAACCTCGGGCGTGATGAACATCTCGCGCGCTTGCTTATAGATCGGGTTCTCGCCCAGCCACTCGTCCGGGATCGTCACGCCCTTGCTGTTGCTCTTCTGCAGTGCCTCGATGTAGTTCTCGATGGTCTTGTGCTCCTTGATGCCGGCGAATGCCTTCTTTGGACCGATGCCGCGGATCGTGTCGCAGTAATCGCAGCCGCAGAGGATACACAGGTCCACGAACTGCTCCTTCGTGAGCCCCAGCTCCTCTAATGCGCGATCGAGCTTCACTTCCAGCACTGGCACTTTCTTCGCCGCAGCGAAAGTCAGACGGCGGTACAGCACGGGTGAGCCGAAAGTGAGTGCGTCCATATCTTCAGTGCCCGACGCGAACACTTTTCCGTTCAGCGCGAGCACTGCGCACGTCGCTTCGGCTTCACATGGTGCAGTGAGCACCGGAACGCCCATGAGGCGCAGCAGCTCCTTGCAGTCCTCGCTGTGCTGCTTCGTGGCGCGCACCAGGCGCTTGTTGAAACGATCGATGTCTTCCGTGTTGCCGCTCTCGGTCGCGGCGTCGAGCCCCTTTTGCGCTTCCGCGCGACGGTCGCTACGCTTCGCGAGCTCCCCGCCCTTCATCGTCGGCGGCTTGCCATCGAACACGTACACGGGTTTGATGCCGCTCTCCATCATGCGGATCGTGCGCGAAAACATGCCCTGCAAGTGGGACGTGACCTCACCAGCCTCGTTCGTGAGCGCCTGCGACGGACCGCCGCTGTCGCTCGACCGGATCGCGATCAGGAACTGGTAGATCGCCATACTGGCATCGAGCGCCACGGAGCGACCCGCGAGCTGCGACATCTGCGGGATCTCCTTAATGCACGTCGGCGCCTCCTCCTGGAGCAGCTTCATCAGTCCTTTAATTCCCATGGCTCTCTATCTATCTATCTATCAATATGTCTATCTGCGGATGAGGGTGAGGCTAAGGCCTGCTTCTTGTGAAATGCCAATGTTTGCAGCAGCAAATGTGCTCTTTCAGAGTTCTGATGACCAATTAAGCTTTTCTTGGCGGCAACATTTTTTGCGCGCCAAAGTGAGTGCAAAAGCAGCTGTTTGTGGAAGTAGGACCCTTTCTTTTAAACCTTGGCGCCTGCGATGCGGTACTTTGGGCCGAAGTGCACCCCTTCCTTATTTAACGGCTCAACATGTTGCTGTTGGTTTGGGCGTTATTTCGAAATGCACGCGCGTGGGAATCGCATGTGCGATTGAATGAGTGCGCTTTGAGCGAATCAGGAAGATTCTTTTAAATAGAGATTTTGAGCCAAGTGAGTACTTTCATAACCAACAGGAGAAATGCCAATTGTACGGTTTTAAGGGAAACGACCAGTCGCTCTTCTTGCTCGCGTCTGTACACTGTGACTCATTTTGCTCACAATCCCAATGTTGCCCGAAGGTGACGCAAACGAACGTCAAAAGATTTACAAATCAAAATCAGCTCAAAAAGCTCCCATTCCTCATTCCGCATCACTCCACCAGCGGCACACAAGTCCAGAGATCCTCCGACTCGAGTCTCCACCATGAGCATGAGCAGCGCAGAGAACCTCCCACAGCTCTCGGAGCTCTTCATTGACGGCGCGTGGGTCACACCCGCGAAGAAGCAGTACTTTGACGTGCTCAACCCGGCGACCGAGCAGGTGATCCAACAGGTCGCGCGCGGCACCGCGGAGGATGTCGACCTGGCTGTCGCTGCCGCCCAGCGCGCGTTCGCCTCCTGGGGGGAAACCACAGGTAACGAGCGCGCCGTGTACCTGCGCGCGATGGCGGACGCGGTCGAGAAGAAGATCGACGCGCTCAGTCGCCTCGAGACGCTCGACTGCGGCAAGCCGCTACCGGAAGCTGTGTGGGACATGGAAGACGTCTCCGGCTGCTTCCGTTACTACGCAACCGCGGCCGAGAACTTGGACGCGCGCCAGTACGAGAAAGTAGACCTGCCGCTTGAGGACTTCCTCGGAGCGCTGCGCTTTGAGCCGGTGGGCGTTGTGGCCGCGATCATCCCGTGGAACTACCCGGCGCTCATGGCGCTGTGGAAGATTGCGCCGGCGCTCGCTGCGGGCTGCACTGTCGTGCTCAAGTCGTCCGAGCTCACACCGCTGACGGCGCTGCAGCTCGCGCAAATTGCGTCGGACGTCGGTCTCCCTGCGGGTGTGCTCAACGTCGTGAGCGGGTATGGCCCAGAGGCCGGCGCGCCGCTGGTTTCGCACAAGGACGTCCACAAAGTCGCGTTCACGGGCAGCGTCCCCACCGGTCGCGCCATCATGACGTCCGCTGCGGCCGACATCAAGAAAATCTCACTCGAGCTCGGCGGTAAGTCGCCCGCGATTGTGCTCGACAAGGTGCACATCGAGCGCACGGTCGAGTGGGTCATGTTCGGCTGCTTCTGGACGAACGGACAGATCTGCAGCGCCACGTCACGCCTGCTGCTGCAGGAAGACATCGCGGACGAGTTCATCCGCCGCCTCGTGCAAGAAACCGAGAAGCTCGTGGTCGGCGACCCGCTCGAGAAGGGTGTCCAGGTCGGACCGCTCGTCAGCAAGGCGCAGCAGCAAAAGGTGCTCGCGTACATCGACGGCGCGGTGCAAGAAGGCGCGACGATCGCGGGCCAGGCGATGCCCGCGGCCATCGGCACGCACGCGAGCGGCTACTTCGTGCACCCGACAATCCTCACGAACGTGAAGAAGCACATGAAAGTGTGGACCGAGGAGATCTTCGGCCCCGTGCTTTCGGTGATGACGTTCAAGACCGAGGCCGAGGCGATCGCGCTCGCGAACGACACGGAGTTCGGGCTGGCAGGCGCCGTGTTCACGTCTGATGACGCGCAGATGAAGCGCGTGACCAAGGCGCTGCGCGTGGGCATTGTCTGGAACAACTGCTCGCAGCCGTGCTTCGTGCAGCTGCCGTGGGGTGGCATGAAGAAGAGCGGCACGGGTCGCGAGCTCGGCCCCTTTGGGCTGGACGCGTATTTGGAGCCCAAGCAGATCTGCACCTACGTCGCGGACAAGCCCTTTGGCTGGTACACGAGTGTGTAAGTTAGTGAGTGGCTCTTCGCTTTCAAACTTTGTCTGTTGATGGTTCTGTCTTTGAAGACACAGAGCTTGTAATGTTAGGCTAGGAAGTCCTAAAACATGTGCTTACCTTACCTACTCTGTTCTACCTACCTTGCTTACCTTACCTTCTAATAATTCAATGTTGCGTGGCAAAGATGCACAAACGCAGTGCCCACGTAGTATCGCTCTTCATCTTCTTCTTCTTCCTCTTGGGACGCGTCGCGCACTCCGCCTGCGCGCAGATCACCAGAGAGCAAGCGTACTTCCAGCACGCCGTCCGGCTGCATTTCCACCCGTGGACCTTTGTTCTTCGAGTAGCGCTTCTGGATCCTTCGGATGTGTCCGCAGCCAAACGGCGTGAGCACGGGGTCGCCCACGCAGAACGGCGTTCGCAGGATCGCATTGCGGAGATCGCTGGCACTCGATGACGTCTCCGGTCCAATGTCGCGCACTTGGATCAGTCCGTAGCCGAACGCAAAGCGCACGCAGCAGAAACCTGCGTCAAAGCGCGTCTTGCGGATGATCCCGACGCCAAACGGGTGACAGCGAACCAGACTCCCCGTCGAGAGGATGCAGTTGGGGGACAAGTACGCTTCGCGGCTCCAGGGAAACTTGACCTCGATCCGCTTGTCGACGACGCGAAGCGCTGTGACTACACCAGGACCGTAGATTGTTGCGATCATGTTGCCGACATCTACACGAACAAGCAAGTGGTAGGAAAAGAGTGAGATGAACGATGGACAGGTTAGTGACTAGGCAATCGAAATCAACCAAGAGATGCAAGTACACACTTACGAGCATTCGGAAGCAGCGCCTGGAGGTCGCTCGCAAAACTCAGGCCTTTTCGGAACAGCAGCGACTTGACCACTTTGACGTCGAGACGGAATCGGTTCAGTAACGAGAAAATGTACTCGGATGACGAAGCGCTCGGGTCTTCACCCAGATACCGCGCAGTCGACTCCCATACCGAGTTCATCGTCTCGAGCTCCATCTCCAGGTCCTCGTACGCGGATTTGATCTCCAGCAGGCGTCGACGCATGTCTGCGATGAACTTGCTGTCCATCGTGTACTCGCGCGGGACGTACCTTGTAGAGATGCCTGTGCTATTCGGGTTCGTATCAGCATCATCACTGGCTTCGTCACCGTTTGACGACTGCTTTGAACGACCTTGTTTGATCGCAACTAGCAGCGCTGCTTGAGGATTCACTTGTGGTGGTGTCTGTGATGCACTTCCATTTGTAGCAGGACTATCGCCGGAGTCATCTTGAGACTCTTGTCTCTTTCTTATTAAAGCAAGAAGTGCAGCGTGGTTGTTGCCACCATTTGCAGCTGGTGTGTGAGCTTGGCCTTCACCTGTCCCTGTTACTGTTGACAATGTCGACTGATCGTTCCGTTTCTGGATCGCTGCGAGCAGTGCAGCTCGTGGATTCTCAGGCTGAGGTTGCACAAGCTGCTCTTTCTGTTCAGCATTACTCGCTGGTTCGTCGTGTTGTTGGTCAGCGCCTTGCTGCTGTTGGCGCTTCACGATTGACTCCATCAATGCCGAGCGACCATCGCTTGAATTCGTCGCATTGCTGTCGCTTGAGCCAGTCGATTCAGACGAAGGTGATGATGGCGCCTGCTGTTTCCGATTCTTCAAAGCATCCATAAGTGCTGACCGACTATCGACTTGGCTATTAGTCATCGCTTTTGTCTCTCCTAAACTTTCAGGCTCCGCCACCGGCTGCTGCCGCTTTTCAATCGCTTCCATCAGTGCTAAATGGTTCGTTGGTCCCGGTAACTCTGGCTTCTTCCCATTCTCCGCTCTCGGCTCCTTTGCAAGTTGTTGCGGTTCTTGGCCGTCTTGGTCCGATACATTTCGCTGACGGATAGCTGCAAACAGAGAGCTTCGCGGGTTTGAGGAAGGAGCCCCGCCAGCAGCAGGTCCAGGCGTCTTTGCTGCACCGTTGAACAACGGAGGGCGTCTGCTGCTCCCGCCTCCTTTGCTCTGCTGCTCCAACTGCTCTCTGTGGCGCTGCTCCTCTTTTCGAAAGCGCTGCAGGTCGCTCACCATTTCTTCTTTGATCTCGTTCTCAATCTGCGAAATGCCGCTCTGCAGCGCCTTGAACTGCGAGACGCAGATGAGGTTTGAAAATCGCTTTGCGTCTGCGAGGGAGCTGAGGTCGTTGATAAACAGCAGGATGTCGCCCTCACCTCGGTCCTGTCATACAAACAGGAAAATATTCGTTCAATCGAAAACCGTCTTCAAATCAAAGGTATTGGGAAATGACACACTGCGTACGTGGATGAGCTTGATGATAAACTGCAACAGGGTCGTCGTGCGATCAATCGACTTTGTCTCTGAAAGCTATTTGAAATTCAGAGGCAAAGGCGCGACGTGCATCATTTAAAACAAGTTAGCAGAGAGCTCAATGCCAAGAACTATATATGCAGAAAACAGGCTACCTTGAGCAAGGACGCGAGGGTCACGCCACTCGCATCGCCGAGCTCTGTTCCTGAATTCAGCAGGTTGCCGATTGCCAGAACCAGCTCGAAACAGCGCGCGAGTCGCTCACTGTGCAGAATCTCGTCGCAAGCGCGTGTAATCGCCTGAATCCGATCGCGTAGCTCTCTCTGCTGGTGGTGGAACTGCGACGCAAACAGCATTGCCGCCATCTGTAGCACACAAAGAGGGAATGGCAACCCATACAAAGACATTAGCATTGCGACCAATTGGAGTCTATGACAAGCAATGAAAAGGGTGTTTACCTTCTCTGTCACGCGCGAAATCTCGCACATTTCGACGAGGAACCGCTCTGCAGTCTCAAGTCGCGCTCGGGAGCCTCGAAAGTCTGTGTATCGTTTCACTTCCACACTCGTCGGCGCGATTTCGTACAGGTTCGAGAGCCTCTCGGTTGTGAGGAACTCAAAGTCGCAGTTTTTCAGACTACTGATGATCTTCTCGACCCCACCGAGTGCCTTGAACTGGGACAAACCGATCGAGATGTTGTTCGAGCGACGCGAGTCCAGCGCTGAGAAGTTCCTCTTTTGCCCGCTTCCTGCTTTCTTCTCTTTGTTTTGCGTTGCGGCTGCGCTTGTCGAGTCGCCAAATAGGTGCTCCAATTCTTGAAAATCGTGCGGGGAGAGTGTGATCGGAGCAGTTTTACGCCGTGTAGTGACTCGCGTCCAGATCGACTCGCTTGCTTTCTTTGTCTCCAAGCTTGTCCAGTGCACCTTCCGAAACGCCGAGCTCCCTCTTCGATTCAGCCGGCGTGAACCAACACTTTCTCGTCTACAGCAGCAACAATATCAATGGTTCACGAATGTTCAGAAGTTGCTTTAGAGACCAAGAGAGTATAGACTGTGTGTGGAGAGGGTTTGGGTGTACCTCGCCAAAGGAGCGAGTGAACCTGTGTTTGGTCCACTAGGTCCGGCTGAGAACACCTCGATTGTCGCTATCTCGACATTGTCTTGCATCATTTTCTGCGCGACGCCACTCGCTGGAACGCCAAAGCCGAGCATCTTGAAATATTTGTCCATCGCTGGGTCGCGTCTCAGTGCGGCATACTCGGCGCATTCGCTTTGCTCCTGGTTTTGACCTGCCGCGCTGCCGTTTCGCTTTCGCTGTCGGTCAGTACAGCAAATACACTCAGTTAGCATTACTCTGTATGAATTCATGCGCATTTTCTCCTCACTGCACCTCCATAGATACATATCTTGCAACGCACCTCATTGTCTTTCTCCTTCAAGAAGCAGCGGTCGCAAGTCTTCACTTGAGGACCTTTGCCGTTCAACTGGACGTAGTGGCGCGAACATGGGATGCAGACGATGCTCTGGCACGCTGGGCACTGGTACTGTCGACTGAAGAACGAAAACGGCGTCATGCACTGCGCGCACGCGCTACCTGGATCCGACGACAGGATGCCTCCGACCAAATACGACACTGGGTTCGAAATCAACGAAGTTGGTATCCCAAGAATGCTGTCTTCATCTGCTTGTTGGTCGCCTTTTTTGGTTGCCGTGGCAGCGGCATCGCGGCTACGCTGAGCCACCAAGATCTCCTTTTCTTCTTCAAGACGCACCGAGTCCATGTACTGTGCGCAGCGCTCTGCGCCAATGCTGGCAGCACGCTTCCAGCTAATTGAGCGCGCCATTTCCATGCACGCTTCCCATGCGCGCGAGTATTCTTCGTCGGACACGACTCGGTAGCGCAGCTTCACTTGCTTTGCTCGCACGATCGAGAACGAGTTGTCGAGCTTGATCGAGAGACTGGGCTTGAATTTGGTCTTCACGCGAAAGATCCCTTCAGTCCACAAATCCGAGGCAGAGATCAGCACGGGCTTTGCGAGATCACGGTCCTCGCCGAACGAAATGCACACATTGATATCTTGAACCAGCACTTGGAGCTGAATCACCAGCACCGGGAGGTTCGCTTTCAGCGTGAGCGGGACATGCACCACCGAGCCGCGACTTCCAACACAAGCAAAACAGTCACATGATCACATTGTCAGTGGACTGAACTGGAGCCAAGGCGAGCATGCACGGACGGTATTCGTACCCGATGTTGAAGTCGTGGAATGGCTGCTCATGGAGAAGATAGCGCGGCAAGGAACAGTTCTGCAAGTATTTAATCTGG
The DNA here is from genome assembly GCA_038050575.1 of Globisporangium mamillatum. Classification (NCBI taxonomy): domain Eukaryota; phylum Oomycota; class Peronosporomycetes; order Pythiales; family Pythiaceae; genus Globisporangium; species Globisporangium mamillatum. The sequence continues at coordinate 57,054 of JALBYZ010000042.1, read as the reverse complement.
TCTGGATCCGAGTCAATGCCTCGCGTGATGGAGCTGTCGGCGTTGATGCCTTCGTTGAACTCGAGCTTCTCGCTGCCGAGCAGCGATGCCTCTGGCGCACACTGAAACAGGTTCGGCGGCACTCGATCTTCTAGATCCTTAAGTAATCCTGCTTCTTCTTCATCTCCTTGCTCTGGAAATGGAGCGAGGAGGAATGTGACAGCGTTGAGTGCACTCAGGAAAGACGCAATCTGCGTCGCGTTTGCGTAATTGAAGAGAAGCGCGTGCGGCTCGTAGTATTTCTCAACGAGCATGCGTCTTTTGGTCAAATTCTACACTCACAATCACAGTATTAAAGGTTGTGAGTGTGAGAGTTCTTGCACGAGCTCAGAAGAACACGCCACTCAATGTCAGTCAATTACGAACCTCAAATGCACGATGGAGTAGCTTCTTGTTCAGCGCGAGAAAGAGAAACGCGCGCGCTCGACCCCAACCAATGAACCGCAGTGTCTCCAGCGGCTCCAGCGCTTTGACCTCGGCGACAAGTCCGTGGTCGTCTCGCAGCACAGTTCCTGTCTCGAGCAAGAACTCGTAATAAGGCTCTTCGGGCCACTCGTTCAGAAACGATTCCTACAGTCACACACACATACACACACAAAGCAGTTTGGCAACCACATTGGTAGAAGCAAAGATTAGCGAACTAGAGTATCCACACTTCAGTGGATGTACAGCCGAATACACATCCATTCATACCTTGATGCCATTGCGCAACACTGTCTCCAGAGCCAAGATGAAAGCGCGAGCGGATCCTTCGTGCAGCGGGCTGTCGGGCTTCGCCATGAAAGACGACACCAAGTCGGTCACGCACTGCTTGAGCGTCTCGATCGCGTTGCTTTGTTCGACTTCGCTCTCTTTCTTTCCAAGAGCGCGCTCACGAGCCAACTTGCGCGCCAAATGGGGCTTCAACGTGCCTGTCCAGCGGTTCTTCTTCTTGTCCACGAGGTACTTCGCATTCGCCTCCTGCGCCGCAGTCTCTGCTGCTACGAATGCGTGTCTTGAGGTGACGAGGAATCGGTACTGAAGCCGCTTGTGGCGGACCAGCGAGTATGAGTTATCCCATCGGAACGTGTACGTACACCCCTGCTTCAAGTTGTCCAGTCGGTCCTCGACCCATGTCGGTGTTAGCGGATCGTCTTTCTGCTGCTTTTTCTTCTTCTTCAGATCGGCGGTGCTGTCGTCGCAAAAGCTGCTACTGCGTGACTTTGCTGGATTCGGCTTCACTAGCTGTCCGTCTTCATTCGCAACGCTGGCCTTGTATCGCACGAGGTCGTGCACGGGAGTGCCGTTCTCCAGCATCTGAAAGCCAATGTCGTACTCTTCGAGCTCAAACTGCCACACGAGGCACTCCTCTGCGTCATGATCGCGCGAGTCCTCTTCGCCTTCCGACCGGATGCGCACAGACACATCAGCGATGCTGCCACGTCTACGTTGAAGTTCAAAATGTCCAGGTATCAACAATACACACACACACATACAGCAATTGAGCTCCTCGTCCACATTCAGCAGTCAGTCAACAGCTCCAGGATGAGCAGCAAGCAGGCTCAACAGCGTGACGTACCGCACATCGAGTGGGATCCATGGTGCCGCTTGCAACAGGAACGCAATGGCGCTCATGCGCGGCTGTCGTGCTTCAGGACGCGAAGGCGAAGGCGAAGGTGGCATGCCTGTCTGGTCTGCCCCCAGTCACTTCTTCTTCTGCTTGCCTCTTCTTTCATGCCGCTTTCCTGGTTCAAAAAGAAATTTGCGCGCGGAATCCAGATTTTATGCCAATCACAAACCTTTGAATATGTTTTTAACCAATGAGAATGTGACATAGCTGGCTGAGTCTTACAGCCAAGTTGAAGACTGGAGAACAAAGCGAGAGTGATGGCTGCATATTAGAAAAACAAATGGACGTGTGTATGTGTGCATCATGAGACGGTCTTATTCAGTAGTATTGATATACGCTGTACGTGTAGCATGTAGTGGGCGTAATATGTAATCTGCGAGTGTGTGTATGTGTGCGTTGCTGGCTACAGTGATAAATACTCGCGGCGCTTGTTCATGCGCTGGAATGTCGTGGCGCAGACCGCGCCGAGCACGGAGAAGCCTCCGGCGGTGAGCACCCAGTGTACAAACGACTCGCTGTTGTTTCCATCTCTACTAGCAGCAGCGTCAACAACAGCAGCGTTAACAGCAGCAGCGGCGTCGATGGTCGCGACCTCCTCCGTCATCTGGGCCAGGGTCTCGGGAGTCCGCGCGGGGAGAGGCGGGTACGTCTCTTTGTGCTTGAGCTCTTCACTCGCCAGCGCAAGCGCACGCGGCATGTTCACTGGATGGTAGTTGCAGATGTCCTGCCACGTGCCGGTCTGCGCAATGTGCGTCTGGATGATCGACGTGAACTGCTGCAGCGGGCAGTCCATCGCGCAGTTGTCGAGCTTCATGGGGGTGCGCGGACTCTGTGGGGACCACACGAAGAGGTTGATGAAGTAGCTCGCCTGCTCGCTCGTGCTGCTGCTCTGCTGCTGGCGATGTAGCTCAAAGAAGAGCGTCGTGCCCGGGTATAGCGCGGTCGAGCCGTTGAACGCGGGCATCCCTGCGCCAAAGTTGAACTTCATGCCCATCATGAGTCCGAGACCGTGCAGCAGCTCACGGTGGCCATGGAACGAGAAGTACTTGGTTGACTTGGCGCGGCTCCAGTTCGGCGCCGCGGCGTTGTTGAGCGTCTGCACCAACAGTTGCGGGAACCCTCCGATGGCAGTCGTGATCTCGCGCGGCGTCGAGTAGAGTCGTTCCATCAGGTTCTGGAACGCGAGCTGGCTGAGCTCGCCCGTGAGCTCCGGGGTGAGTCCCGGCGTCGGCGCGAGCCCTTCGTCCTGGTCAAAGATAAACATGTCGGCGACGTCCTTGATCGCGACCACATGGTCTTCGCCCTTGCCAGAAAAGAACTCTTTGCCGCAGATCTTGGCGATGCTCGCGAGCGCCTCGGCGTGCTTTGTGACGAGCTGCGTGCCTCGCGTCGCCGAGTAGTGCATCGCGTGCTCGTTCATGACGGACCAGCATGGACCGTTCGCCGTAAAGTCGTGCTCGTTCTCCCAGAGCTGCATGAACACGGGGATCGGTTGCTTCGCGTACCCGGCGGGGCCAGTGCCGTCCGGGTACAGTCCGTAGCCAAACGAGATCGCGCTCTGGCCGCAGCGGGTCGCCGCGTCGGCGCGGAAGTAGGTTTCGAAGTGCGAGTGGTCGTCGCTGTTGAACGACGACGAAAGAAACTTCTTCTCGTCCACATAAACCTCTCGCACGTGGCGCCCCGTCGCCTCCATTTGCATCATCCCGCGCTCCGTGAGCTGCTCAGGTGGGACTTGGTACGCCTTCATGTTGGGCTCGTTGTTCGGGCAGTGCGCCTTCACGGTCGGGTTCGGCGCTCGACTTCCATGGCGCGACAGCGAGACCAAGAGCACCAGCTCCGAGTCGCTGGCGGTCGACTCTCCATACACCGCATGTGGTGCTGTGGTCGCGAGAAGCAACGAGAACAGGCAAGCAGTAAGCGTGACGACATCTGGAACGCGCATCGTTGGTCGGATCTACACGAGGGGTCTGGTTGTATCTTTTCGCTCTCGAGCTCAATTGAGAAGTGAGCAAGTGACCGACCGGAATGGATATGCGCGAGCGAGGCAGACGCACCGATGGAGAAAGTGAAACTCCTCAAAATGCGCCAGCAAGCGGCAAGCACTGAGAGAGAGAGCGAGAGCTGCACCAGCGGACTGGTGAATGATGCATGCGAGCCAATGAGAGCGCGCGGCGCTCGACCACGTCGCTGCTCTGTTTTGCAGCATCCCATGTGTGGCCGATCGACGCACTCCCTTCTCGTTCCGAGCGTAACCACCACCACACAAAAGTCGGATATCCAATCCAATCCGCCCGTTGCATCGTGGCATCATCCAGAGCTACGCTTCGTTAAGGCACACCTGATTTTTATTAGTTTAGAGAACTTGAAAGAGTGTGTGACACAATGGTTGCACAAATAAGTGTATTGGTTTTTGTTAGTTTTTGTGCATTTACATTTGGAATCCAGCCCCACCTGCTCAACCTGCTCAACCTGCTCAACCTGCTCAGTCGTGAAACGCAAAGTTATACTAAATCAGTTCCTGAGTGTTCCTTCCATATTCTATATCATTCTGTTGTTTGAAGGTATCAAGTGTTACCCGTGTATTCGCGAAGCGACGTGCTGTACCATTTGCCTGTTCTTTCTTGTGGGTTTGATCTGAGACTGAATCCATTCACTCAACGCCACTCACTTGGTTAACAGGTCGTGACCTTTCAGGAACGCTTTCTTCAGTTTCACCTTCAAGGTCCAACGTCCAAAAGACGTGTTCCTCGTTTCACAATCACCAGGGACGTGCGGGACACCTGTTCCGAACGCACAAAACACTCGAATAGTAGCCGGTCGTAGTGTTGTCCATGAATCCATCCAATTGCTGGACAAAATGACAATGGACGCGACGAGCGTGTACCCGAACTGGCCGCCTGTGGTCGCGACCACGGGGCTCGCGGGCGCCATCGCAGGCTCTGACCCGGACACGGTGCCGCTCAACCCGCAGCTCGTCAACGACCCGCGGCGCCGATACACGGGCAGCGCGGTCGACGCGTACGGTGTCCTCCAACTGCACGTGCGCAATCGCGCGGGCTACGCGTTCCTGCGCGAGCACAAGCGCATGAAGCTGGCGCAGCGCACGAACTACGGAAACCGGCCCGGGGTCAATTTCCAGCTGGAAGCGACGTTCTACCAGCGACGGTATCGCGAGTACGTGCCAAACGACATCTTGGTGAACCACATTGAAGAGGGCTTTCGGTACGTTTGCTTTGGATCTATCTGTGTGTGCAATGTGTGCTGGTTGTGGTACGCGTATGCACATGCTACCCAATGCTTTGTATGTATGACTCATCATTACCCTTGTTGCTTTGAATACGAAACAGACCGGAGCAAACCCACGCGCAGATCCCGAAATGGCAGGGCAATGCGATCGCTGGCGCGTGCAACGCCTCGGGCGACCACATCGTGTTCTTCCCCACTGGCGAAGTGCTGCAGCAGGCGTGCGCTTTCTACAATGCGAATGGTACCAATGTCGACAGCAATGGTGGCGACAGTGAACTACGTAGCTGTACCAGCAACAAGATTGAGACTGGGACGACGATTCGCCAGTTTGCAGTCATGGGCAGAAGCGTCGTGCACCAACCGATTATGAGCCAAGAGGTCTTTGTCGCGGCGCGTGGAGCTGCCCACTGCACGGTCTTGCAAGCGTCAGCGCTCTATCCAGAGGACCGTAGTAGACCACCGTTAAAGGCCAAGGCGAAGTTGACGTTCTCAGAGATGCTGTACCACGTCGCAGCGAGTCCTCATGCAGAAGCAGAGCTCGCGTTCGTCACTGGCGACGGGATCGTCCATTGGTGGGAGCCAGAGAGCAGCATTCAGACGATGGACATCGAGACATCTATGGCGTCAGAGCGGCTTCTGCGCTGCGAGTACTCCAGGTACAGTCAACTACATTGGCTTCTGCTTGAATCTTGGCAGATCCAACGTGCAGAAACTAACCCTGTGTGACGTGGCTCTTTGTTGCATTTGGCAGCCATCCGTGCGTGCTCTGGACAGCGAATCGATTCACCGTGCGGTCTGTTGATCTGCGCGAAAAGGCCAAGTCGCTGGGACAGTACGACAAGCTCTTTGATTTGGGCAGTGTCGGCTCGCCCCTGGCTGAGATCTACGACGTGAAGCGCCGATCCAGGTCTGTTTATCTCGGGCCATCCATTGTCTGAGAATGTTTTGCCAAGTTTGCTTATTTTGTACTATCATCTCTTGTGCTTTTTGGTATCCATGCGCAGCTGTCCGTTCCAGTTCGTGGTCGGTTCAGGCGTGTCGATTGAAATGGTTGACTGCCGAATGCCCACGCAGCCTCTCATTTCGTGGGCTCAACCGATCTCTGTGGGGGACACGCAGTCCGCGTTTGGCGCGATTGAAGAGCTGGATTTGGCCACGAATGCGAATGAAAGTCGAGGTACAGTAGTACCATCCATCTCCGTTGTTCTGTAAAACCTGACTGATCAAAGCACCTTCTCTCGCTCTCTCTCTTTGTTTGGCTCCCGACCGTAGGTGCTATTGTGTCGACGTCCCAACTCAGCAAAGTCGCGACCGTTTATCCATTCGAGCGAGCTGAAAAAGCGGATAAAAGCAAAGCGCTGTCCCTTTCGTCAATTCGGTCTATACAGGACCATACGGGCGTGAGAAGCACGCACACGTCTCAGTTTGTGATCTCCGACGCGCCGCTGGACCTGCAGCTTTTAGACGGTGGCGAGTGGACGAATCTGCTGGGTGTGTGTGCGTTGCCGCTGGCCATAGAGAGTTCAAAAGCGGCGCGCAGAGGTCATAAGGCGGCTTTTATTTATCAGATCAACGACTTGGGCGACCTCTTCTCCCAGGATATCCACGCAAAAGGCCGCGGCGAGGTTCCATACGATGCAGCCGTGCAACTGGAGTACGTATTGTGTGCCGAGTTCCCATGCTTACACTATTGTCACGTTTGAACTAACCTGCTGTGCATTTTTGTTGTCTGCGGGTGTATTTAGCCTCCCACTCGGTGCTACAAGCCTCAGTTCATCAGAGCCAGACCGGAAGAGGAAGCGGCTGCCTATCCCAGTCGACGCGATCCTCCCCGAACACGACACCACATCGATCACTCCGTTTGTGCCGCTTGCAGTGAAATTGCTGCGGTACAAGTTTCCTCGACTACCAAACGATGGTGGTGATGACAAAGCATCTGAGCCAGAGCCTAGTTTAGACGAAGAAACTCTGGTGTCCACTCTGCTCTCAGCGTGTCGCCCATCCGCGACGCTCTTCCGACTGCAGAGATACGTGAACGAATCGCTCCAGTTTCCCATCAGCTCGCAGGACCTGCTGTTGTTCCTGCGCTCGTGCGGCGAGTTCCAGGTCCGCAATGTCCATCACGCGTACCGCCAGCGAATCATCAACGTGCTACCACCAAATGGCGTGTTCAAAGAGCGCAGTAGCGTACACGAACGAGGCGACGACCCGCGTCTCGCTGTCTGCGAGTGCCCCCCAAACACGGTGGACGAACCCTGCGAGTCGCTTTCGTGTATTGTTCCGCATGCGATCGTGGTCAGCAGAGCGATTGGGCTGCAGCTGGAAGAGATTTTCCCGAATCGAGACAAGCGACGAGCGAACGAGTCGGAATTCGCATCGATCGTCCGAGAAGCGCGGGAGTTGTACGGAACCGATGGAGTCTGAGAGTCAGCAATCGCTAGGAATGTCCGCGTAAAGCATTCGCGGTAGTTGTTGATTCTTTGATCAAGCCAATTGTAAGGTTGATTGTTTCTTGCTGTTGCTTTATGCACGCGACGTGATGCTCCTGCAAAGGCAAAGAGATTGATTGATTGGTTGATGGGGTGTGCCTCTCTACTTGCTGGCCAGTTCGTTCGAGACCTTCTCCAAGAGCTCGAGCATGCGGTCGTTCTCTTCTGGGGAGCCCACGGTGGCGCGCAGGCAGTCATCCAAGAGGAGCTGGTTGCCACGGTAGCGGATGACGACACCGCGATCCGCCATCTGCCGGTACACTTGCAGGGAGTGCGGGACCTGAAGGGGTGGGAGATCACACACATAAAGAAGCAGCATACATCTGTGTGAGGATCACCATTTCTAAAACCCACAACACCTGTCAACCAATGAACGAAACCACGTACCTCAAACAGGATGAAGTTCGAGTCCGACGCGTAGACCGCGCGCACGAACGGGAGCTTTCTCAGTGCCTTGGTGACGCGCAGCTTCTCGCTCTTGATGATGGCGACCTTGCGGTGCAACTCGTCAATACTGCTGAGCGCTTCAAGCGCGACCTACAAATACAAAGTAACTGGACCCTCAGTCATCGCGATCCTACCACGACACTACATCAGTACTATGGGTAAGAGGCATCCATAGCCTTACCTTGGCAGTGAGCTTGTTGATGTTATATGGCGCCTTGACATTGTTGAGGATCTGGATGAGGCGAGGGTCACCGAAGGCGCTTCCGAGACGGATGCCAGCAAGTCCGAAGCCTTTTGAGAGCGTCTGCATCACGATCAGGCGAGGGTACGTGTTCACGAGCGTGCACATGCTCGCGGTCTCCGAAAAGTCCACGTATGCCTCGTCCACGACGACAAAGCCCTTGTACGACTCAGCGTTGAGGATCGCGAGGATGTCCTTAGTGCGCAGAGCATTGGCAGTCGGGTTGCCAGGGCTGCACAGGAAGATGATCTTGGTCGAAGGCGTCGCCGCCTTGAGGATCGCTTGCGGGTCGATGTGGAAAGAAGGCAGCGGGAGGTCGTCCTATAGTGACGGTGTATGGGTCAGTTACGACAAATGAGTATCCTGAACAATCAACAGTGTTGTGTAGCGTCGTGGGCTGAGCTTACCTTGAGACCCTTCGGATTCTCCGCTGGCGCCTCCATCTTGAGTGGCACCGAAATGATGTCCACGTCGTGGATGTTGGCGCACACCTGGTACATGCCGTACGTTGGCGGGGTGATCAGAATCGAGTCCACGCGCGGGGTGCACGCGACGCGGATCACGAGGTCGATCGCTTCGTCACTGCCGACGCCCAGAAAGATGTTGTTGATCTGCACTTTGTCGTCGCCCGAGTTGGTGTTTCTAGCGATTGTAGAGAAGAAGCGAGTGGTAAGTAAGTGTCTAGGCACACGCCCCGTCGTTGAAATACATACAATGGCAACCTATAGCGTACCTGAAGTTAGCAAGCGCTTGCTTCAACTCGTGCTGGTATGGGCTTGGGTATCGCTCGAGCACCTCCGGGATCAGCTTGTGGTCGCTGGCGAGTGGCGGGCCGAGGCTGTTCTCATTCGCATCCAGCAGAATGCCTACGTAACAACATCACCCAAATCCAAACATTAGCTACAATTCCCATCCAGCCAGCATACACAATACCTAGTGCAGCCATCAGTAGCGCTTTGTACCCTGGTCGTAGTCGTCGCGCGCGCATCGGTACGGCGTGAGCGCGAGGATGTTAGGGCGGATCAGGCGCTCCACCTCGTCCTCAGACGCAGTGGCCACCACTGGCTGCTGCGGTGCGCTCTTCTTCGCAGGCGCAGCTGGCGCAACAGTCGTCTGCGTGCGTCCCAAGAAGTAGCCGACGCCGAGGCCCGCGGCCGCACCCAACGCCAACACGCTCTGCTTGTCCATCGTTTGCGCTTCGCTTCTGACGCTTGTCGGCTTTGCTGCAATTGCGTTACTGAAGCTTTGAAGGCGTGTTTGTGTTTGCGTGAGTGGCTCGACTGTCGTCTGTCCTGCTGTTCATCGACCTCATCGACTGGTGATTATTTGGTGCTTTGCTGTGTCTGATTGGACAGAAACGAAGTTGATGGCGATTTTTAGCCAATAGAAAATGCCTGAAAAACCAGAGTTGACGCTGTTCAGCACCACAAAAATAATCGTGCGCTGCTTCGCGGCTTCCAAGAAATTCGTATCTAAACGAAGGTATACAATACTGTATCCTCGACATTCGGACTTATTCGAGCACAGACAGCAAAAAACGGCCAATTTGGTGGGGCCGAATTTGATGTCTTTCCTGAGAGCACTCGGAGAATAAATAGGACATCACACACACACAAACCAAGATGTCCTTGGTTGGCAGCGAACGATGGCGTTGCATCAAAGCGATCGATCGCCATCGCCAATTGCTGGCTGGCGTCACACAGGAATCCCAACAAGATTTGTTTTCCGAGTGGGTTCGCGAACGCCTACTTGTCTGGGATAGATGTTCACCAGATTAGGTCGACGGTTCGTGCTTTTCAAGCGGCTTGCGATTGGCATTTCCAGTATGAGCGTGCGGGTGGGTTCATTCCTGGAAGATACTCTAGCGTTAGCGTATCGTGCAAATGGAGTTCCAACGACTTGAGACTTGAGATTGTCATTAAATGACAAATTTTGTGCATGGAAACTCGTAAAATACCTGTGTTAATTGATCAAAATCCACCTGATCAATTAGGAAGGCTCGCGTTGTTCAAGCGGAGAAGCAGATGGCATTCCTCAAGCAATTTCATCCTTCGATAAAATTCTGCAGCAGCACGCGGCACATTTATAAATTCATGAAGGCTAAATATACATACACTTCTATCCAAACGCTCTCATACTGCCAATCTGCAATAAAGGGTATTGATTATGAACGGTGGCAAGTCAGGCTGACTCTTCAGTTCCTGTGCATAGAAAAATCAGCTATCATCTGCGGGATCATCGTCTTTCCACCCTTTCTAACAAATTTCATTTTCTATCCAGCATATCCTTTATTTCAAGACCCTATTAGCATAAATATAAAGGTGAAATACTTAAAAAGGCAAATTAAACGGCGCCAGCTGGGGAGGTCATCTCTCCCAAATCTCACGCACGCGAGCACGCTTGGTAGAATCCCGCACACCACGCCTGGATGCTCTGAATGGTTCCTTCCTTCACTTCCCCATATTCATTCGCCGCTTCCAGTCGACTACCTTCCTATCTCGCCCTCTTTCCTGCCCACACTAACAGCACCATGAAGAGCTCCGCCGCCCTCGTCACCCTCGCCACCTTCGCCGCGCTGGCGACGCTCGCGCCTGCATCCACGGACGCCGCAGTCGTCGTCGCCAAGGACTGCACGCAGGCCCAGCGCCAGGAGGTCAACAAGCTCCTGGAGCAGAACGTGAACCCGAACAAGGCGTGCTACGCCAAGGCCAAGGGCGACATCACCACGCTCTCGACCTCGCGTCTCTGTCCGATCGCCGAGTGCAAGGTCTGGCTCGACTACATGGCCGAGAACGCGCCGAACTGCGTCTACGACGACACCAACTACGGCACGTCGTTCACCGCCAAGGCCAAGGACTGCTCCAGCAGCGCCAGCGGAAGCGTCGCCAGCGACGCGGATGCCGCCTCCACGCCAGCCCCAGCCACCACGTCCAAGTCCAGCAAGGCGTCGTCGTCGTCCTCCGGCTCGAGCGCTGACGCCGGTGTCGTCACGAAGACCAAGGCGCCACTCGTCGCCACCAGCAGCTCGTCGGGCTCGAGCGACAACGAGATCGAGACGATCGAGACCCCGATCCTCGACAACTCGACGGTGACCGAGCCAACGGAGACGCCGACGTCGACGACCCGCGCGCCAGTCGTGACGCCAGCGCCGACGAGCGCCTCGTCCTCGCAGCTCTCGAGCGTGCTCGGCGCGCTCTGTGCTGTGACGCTCACGGTCGCGGCTCTCGCCTTTTAAGAAATGTGTGTTCATACGAACGAACGAACGCACGAACGTGCGAGTATGCCATGAATAATGTATGCTCTTCCACCCATCGTCCATACATACGTACGCACGCGCGCGCATCGTTTTTAGAGAGAACCAAGAAAACTCCTGCATGATCGAAGTGCATTAATATTTCCATTTTTGGGCTCTTTAGCCTTTCAATTTGCCAGCGTTCGTCCTTATTTTTAGGATGGATATGCATGCATGCATGTTATCAATGAATCAAATGGAGGATACGGTGCAGTTATAACTTACTTGATAGAGCTCCGTTCTCCTCAGCACGATTGGCGCGTCGACAGCACGCTCAGCTGGCGCTTCCACACGAGCGCGCACTTTTGCAGGAAGCTCGCGGTCTGCTCGTCCTCCGCCACGTTCTGCTTCCGCGTCGCGGCAAAGTCCACGGGCGCCGTGCCGTTTGCCGACAGCAGCTCCGTGGTCTCCTTCAGGCGCTTCGGCGCTCGCTCGTGACTTGAAACAGAGACAGAAAAGGCTTTTGCGCTGGAGCCGCTCGCTGAACTTTTGCTCCGTTTCTTTCCAGATACGGTCGGAGAGGTCGCTGATGGTAGCGCCACTGCTTCTTTCGAGGAAGCGCTCGCTTTTGCTGTACTTGTGCTGGTTGGCGACGCCTTGGCGACTGCAGTACCACCAGCAGATGATCCCGAGGCTCGGTCGCTGGTACTCTTCTTGTTGCTGGTCTCATTCGCTTCGGACTTCTTGATCGCAGGCTTAACTGGAGGTTGCTGCTTCTCTATTGCGATCTTTACGGGGCGGGCCTTGTGTGCTGATGCCGACGGGGATACCTTTGGAGTTGTCGATGGCGACGGTCCTCCTGAGAGAATCAGGGTATTCGGTGAGTGGTGGGTCTGTCCAAAGCCGCTGCTACTGCGCGACGACGCCGGCTTCTCCACCTTGACTGGCGAGTCCTTCAGCAGCGGCACGATCGTGTGCGACGTGTTGTTGAGCACCAGCTCCGTCTCGGAGAAAAGGTTCGTCTTGCCATCCCAGCGGCGCGGCTGTGCGAGGCTCTTCTTGTTCAACGCTGCGCACAGACAACATGAGGAAACAGGTCGTTAGTTGCCAAACCATACTAAGTAGGACAGCATAAGCGGCAGGGCGTTGACGATATACGTACGAACGTAGGTGCCGTGACCAGCGATGGACATCGTGTCGGTCCAGATGTCCCAACGCGCCTTCCAGCCGATGAAGTGCACCTTGATCTTCTGCTCATCGAGCTTGCAGTCGATAATCTGCGCCTCCGACCACAGCATCTTCGTATCCTACAAGCATCATCACGATAGTTCAGGAACATAAGTTTATACAAAGACATATATCAAACACTCTACTATATTCATACCAGTGCATCGACGTAGAGCCCGACACACGGCGGTCCGACCGGCTTCTTCTTCGCGCCGCCTTTCGCAGCTTTCTTTTTGCTCTTGACTGCTGGTGCGGCGGCTGGTAGCGATTCCACCACCGCAGACGCAGGCTCGGGTGTTGGATTCATAGCGATAGATCCCATTACCACTGGGACAGCTTCTGTTTCAATAGTGGCCGTCTGCGAGGGTTCGTCCGGCTGCAGCTTTGACTCATCCTGCTCCTGCTGCTGCTGCTGGAGATCTGATGGCGTCGCCTTCTCTGGCATTGACGACCCACAGAGCTCTTGCTGCTCGGTTCGGTCACTGCGGCGCCACGCCACAACACACATCAGAACCAGTTAGATGTTGCGTAAACGCCTCATGATCATCTCATACATACACATAGAGAGAGAACAACGACGAAGGCATGAACGTACGCTTGCGGCATGTTTGGCGCGACACTCGCCGCCATCTCTTGATCAGAGAGACCTCAAATAGAAATGTCTTGGCGCCAACCTCATTTCCATTTCAAATCTTATCAAATAACATAGAATGTGGTATTCTGTTCCATAGGTTTGATTTTTCTCACATACTCAGATTTAAAATAGCATGTGGAGTCAGAAGGTTACATAGGGCTACGCTTTCAGAATGTAGCCATGTCACTTCCTTCATTCCCTCATTCTTCCTTGCCATTCACTCCCACTGACCCCAGTGATGAAGACGCGCATTGACTGCAAAGTATCGCTGTGCTGTTGATCAGCAACAACCGCAGAGTCTCTGTTATCATCGCTTGCCGTGGCAGACCCGGCAGCAGTGGAACCGTCGGTCGGCTCGTCGGCATCAGGAAGCACGACGCAGTACTCGATCTTCGCGTTGTCGATGACAATCTGGCTGACTGCATCCGCGTCCTTCCAGCGCTTCGTCTGGTCTTTGCTGCGCACATCCACCTGCAAAACTTGCTCAATCGCGCGCACGAATGTGTCAGGGGTGCTTTGGTAATGACTCGAAGTGAGTGCCAGCTGGTGCACGACGAGGGTGAGCGAGGGATCTCGCCAGTGTACCCTGCATAATAATTGAATTTGCATCTGTTAGGGACTGAGAGTTTGAGGTTGTAAACGTAGAGAAGGCTGCACTCACTCGGTTGGTAATTGAGCTGGTGAGACCCACGCGGCTGCATGGGCATCTGGAAGGCAATCATAGCCTTTGCAACACACCAAACAGGTTATTCATCCCCGCGATCATAAAGAGGTAGCCAGCAATGCAGAATTCAGCTGCACACATGCATACCTGGGACGTATGGCTTGATGTCTAGCACTGGGGTCTCATCCACCAGGTCGATGCCAGAGATGTACACGGTACGCTTTTTCATGTCCACGCTGTCCACCTTTGCCAACGTGATACCGATCGGGTTCGGACGGTGCGGCGACCGCGTACTGAAGATGCCCACTCGCTCTTTCAGAAGTGGGGGAGCGATCTTAGCCTACACATACAGATAGACACGAAGCACTTGGGATTTAGTTTTTTATGTCAGCAGTTATAGCATGGGTACTTATCAAAACGCACCCGGAATGTGTGGCGGTGACTGTCCGACCGCAGTCCTTCGTGCGCTCGCGAGTTCTTGCCGTTGGTGTTCTTGTGGAAGACAAACATGATCCAGACGTGGCTGAACTCGTCGAGACCGATCAGGGTATCGGGTGAGATGCTGCGCTGGAACACGATTCGCCCTTTCGTGGCCGGCGCGAGCAGACCCTGGCGAGGGGTTCCTGGTTTTCTCAAGTGGGTACACGACAAATATTCGCATGATGAGTATCTATCGCCATACCGATCCATACATCTTCTCTGTCTACTCTGCATACCTAGACACGTCTGGAAGCAAGAGCGGATCTCCCCGATGGACTGCACGAAGTAGCCTTTGCTCGTGTCAAGTTTCTCGTCCATCACACGTCGTAGTTCCTGACACCACCACAGTAAGACACTTCAGATCCCCCCCGTTGCGGCTATCAAGCAATCCAAAGCAACCCAATCATGCACCCAACCCATTCTGCATACTTTCTCTGCGGCAACACGTCCCCTGCGCTCGTCCAGCCGCATCTGCTCTTTCTTGCGGAGCTCTCGCTCCAACGCCTAGCAACAAGAAAGGATTCACACATTCAGCACTCATGCCTCTCTTTCTCACTCACAACGCATTGCGCATGCACAGCGCATGACCACGACCTGCAACAGCTTCTGTTGCTTGTCGTTATGCAGCTGCCACGCGTGCCACGCTGCCGCAGCCGCTGTCGCCTGCAGCAACAAGAGCCCAAGCGCGCCAACTTTCGGCACCACCAGCATCGCTTTGAATTTGTGTCAAAAAGTGGGATTTAGCATAAAGTACCGTAGATCTCTCAATACTACCCCTGGATGTGCTACCTCTTCTATAACGGTACAGCTTCAAGGGACGCGGCTTTTCGATCTCGAAGCCCCTCATTTGGGCGATCTTCGTGGGAAGTGAAGAAAGAATACGTAAGTGAAGCAACATGCGCAAGAACTCGGGCGACCGCAGCCTCTCTGCCGCTGTGCAGCACCGCAAAGTACGTCGCTGATCTTTCTTATGAGTGTGCGTTGCTGCTCGGCGGTCTAATGCATCTCGCTGTGATGGTTCCTGTGGACATAGGCGTCGGGCGACTTTGACCATGCACGAGCGGAGAAGCTGCACGCGCACCTGCGCAACGGTCGCAGCCCCGTGAAGCCCCTGCATCGCCGACAGTGCACCATGTACGAGACCAAGAAGAAGAAATCGAGAGAAGTGACAAGCGGCAGTGGCGATGGTGGCGCCCCCATGAACGCCATGTCGTTCGTGAGCGTGCTGGTGACGCTCACAGGCTCGCTCTTCCTCGTCAGCTACGCGGTGGTCTCCACCGCCATCGCGAATGCCAACAGCCAGTGATTGGTATATCGGCAATGGGGCTAAAGCGATAGCTTGCTGGATATGTGTGCGTGTAAACCAACAATGAATAACAATGCAGATCAATGCATTTTCTCATTATCGTTTTCCTCATACGCGTACGTACATATCATCATCTAGCCTGTCCAAGCTCATGCTCGTAGTACACGTACTACTCAGTCCTCTTTAACGACCTTGTTGCTTTTGCTGTTGCTCTTCTTCTTCTTCTCCTTGCGCCTCGACTCGACGTGCGCGAACGCGAGTTTCCACGACTGCACCTGCACGTATGTGCACGCGACACCCGTGGCGCCCGCAAAGCTGAGCAACAGCACGCTCGACACTTCGTTCGAGCCCAGCAGACACTGGACGTAGAACAGGAGCGCCACGATCATAGCCACGAGGCGCAACAGCAGATTCCTGGTCGCGAAGAAGCCGAACGTACCGACCGCGCCTATCACGTAGCCCAGCAGCGTCGGGTACACGCCGCCGGCTTCGTACGAGAGCGCCACGATCTCGCGTACCGACATCTGAAGTTGGATCAGGGAAATAGCATAGACAACCGACAATGTTAGAGATAGAGGGATCATACACTCATGGGGTACATGACTCGTTGTCAGCAACGTGCTATCCTTCATGTGCCTGTCGTTACTACCTTTGAGAGGATCATATCATAGCCGAACTTGAGCAGCTCCTTCAGCTCTTGGAGCGCCACGGGCGTCGCAGGTTGGGCCATCCTAGTTGCTTACTATCTCTAGATGCCTCGCTTAGACACCAGGGATGTCTGTCTCGCCTTGTTGCTTTTCGAATTGCAAGAATGAGCATTTTTGAAAGGCGCGCAGTCTGGCTGAATGATCGCGCTGGCTGGTGGTTTCCATTGTGAGGGTCTATAATTAAAGCCACACAACCGCACCAGTGAAGCGAAACCAAAACTGGATGAGAGAGGCGATGGTGGTGACCCTTGTATGAGAGTCATTTGATACAGAGAGAGAAAGAGAGCCATGCAGCCGCAGCAGCCATCACTGCCGCCGCCGCTTGTCAACGTCAACACCAGCAGCAACAGCACTGTCAGCCACTCGGTGCCGGTGTCGCGAAGGAATTCGTTCTCCAGGAACGCGTCGGCCACCATCGACCAGGTGCGTCACCCTACATCCATTGCTCATTGGTCATTGATTGGCACGAGCGAAGGTATACTGACGCCCTGTTGTTAACTTGTGTAGTTCCGATCGGCGCTCAATGAAGCAAGAGAGGGGGCTTCACCCGCGTCGTCGCCACGCAAAACGGTGTCATACCCTCAGCTGATCTCGTCCAACCCTTCGTCGCCTGTGCACCATCTGACGTTGGATCTGAACTACGAGTTCGGTCCGCGTAGTAGTAGTAGTAGTAACAGCAGGACTACTACTACCACCACAGTCTCTGCTTCTTCTGCCGCCATTGCCAATGTGAATGTGAACGTGGCCGACAGTGATGATGACGACGATGACGATGATGAGGTTCATGAAATCGATCTGTCAGTCGACTCGCCAGTGTACTCGGACGTCGGGAGCTCATCGTCATCGTCGTCTCGACACTTGCCCGCAGCGAATACGCGCAAGGACGAGCTCCAGGAGGACAGGAAGACGCGGGACAAATCAATCTCAGACGATCTCCCCGACTGGCTGAGAGAAGACCAACCGGTTTTCGCCCAGCCGCCAGTACCAGCGCAACGGCCGCCTGCAGCGGATTTCTCTCACACGGTGCAGCAAATCGAGCAGGACATCCGCCACGCGCTGGACTCGGCTGCGACTCATGTGACTCGCGAGAGCGAGCGAAGAAATCAGTTTCAACAGGAGCTCAGCAAAGCGGCGTCGTATCCTGTTTCTGTTGACGCGCTTCAAGGAATCAATACAGCGCTACAGTTCTCAGAACCGCAGCCATTTCTACCACCACCAATGGCCCTTCAGCAGCAACAGTTGGTAGCCCCAGGTCCACCAGCAGCACCGGCGGAGCTGCTGTTGCTGATGGAAGTGGTGATCGGGGAAGGGAAGAGTAAGACGATCGAGGTCCATGTCGGCGACGACCCACACGTGCTCGCGAGCCAATTCGCAGCCAAACACGCGCTCAAGTCCAACGCAATTCCGAAGCTCACGCAACTGATCCAGGACCAGCTCGACGCGCTCAACCTGGAAGAGCTGGGCTTCTTTGGTGAAGAGACTGCGCCACGTAATACGACTGAGCAGTACGACACGAAACCTGAACTTCAGCAACAGCAACAGCAACAATCGGAACAGTACTTACCACCACCACCACCACAGCAGCAGCAGCAACAGTACCATCAATATGACGCGACTCCGCTTGCATCTCCATATCATAATCACCATCACCATCAACAACACGAAGTCTCCAACTACCCACCAAGCACAGAAGGAGGTGGGGATCAAGACCCGGAAGCGAATACAAATACTAGCGGGTATGGGAAGCAAGAACGCGAGCACAGTCGGGCGATGAATTATCAAAACCTGATCGCCAAGTACGGCCACTACAGCCAGCACAGCGGCAAGGTGAACCCGAACCCAGCCAGTCCCAGTGATGTTGGTTCAGGTCACGAGCGCACGGCTGGCGGTGGCAGACATGGCGGAGCTGCGCGCTCTAGTGGGGGCAACGCAACAGCAACAGCGTACTCGAAAGCCAGGGACCCGCTCACATTCCGCAACATCCAGCTGGCAGAGCATACGCGCGTGGCAATGCCAGCGACCACCACCAGCAGTAGCTCTTCACGACGACACACACTCGGCGGCAACCACCAGCACTCCTCGTCCAGCAAAAAGGACAAACACCCGCCGGCGGTGTTCGACCGACTCTACGCGCTCGCCGAGTCCAAGGACAAGTGGATCCGGCGCGCGCAGAACGCCAAGCAGCGCGAGCTCGAGAAGGACCAGCGCAAGGTGGAGATGGCGGCCAAGTCACGTGACCTCATCGCGCACCGCGACTCGGGCGGCTACAGCCACATCGGCGAGCGGCTCTACGAGGAAGCGCTCTCAGACATGGCCAAGAAGGACCGCCTCCGTGAGCAAAGGGCGGTCGAGCGCGAGTACCAGATCGACTGGATGTGCCCCAAGTGCGCGTTCGCGAACCAGTACAACGACGACGTGTGCAAGAACATCGTCGCGTCTGTCAACAGTAGTAGTGGCGCGATGGTCGGGAATGGCTCGTCGTCATTCGAGGACTCGCGGGGTCGAGCACGTCGGGAGAGCATTGGAGGAGGATGCTTCATGGATACCCCCGAGGCGGTCTGCGGACAGCCCAAGCCCGACCAGCTCTTCCGCCCCACGCTGCTCACGACGTCGTCCAGCGTCGCGAACGCGATCAATTTGAACAAAGAGCGCTCGGCGCGCGTCGCGAGCATCCGGCGCCAGAAGAATCAGCAAGCCATCGAGGACGAGTTCCGTCAGACGTATCCGTTCAAGCCAAAGATTAACGAGGTCTCGGAGGAGATCGTTCGCGAACGGCTCGAGCACGACACGCGAGAGGCGTCGGCAACCGCTACTACGACCACTTCAGGGGGCGAGTTGCGGCGCAAGGATCCGCACCTGGCGCTCTACGAGAACTCGTTTCATGTGCGCGCAAACAAGCAGGCGCGCGAGGAAGAGTACCTGAGGCAGTACTCGTTCAAGCCCGACATTGGTGTGAACTCTTTGTGGATCAACGGTGACCGGTCGAAAGAGGACTTTGTCGAGCGCCTGGCGGTGTCCAAGTATCAGGAGCTGGAGAAGAAGCGCCAGGCGCTGCACGAGAAGTACGCGTTTGACCGCGATCCCAGCTCGGGGCGTGAGTTCTTCAAGCCCGAGACCGGTCGCGCACCGGTGTTTAACCGCAACGAGCGCGGCCTCCCCATCGGCGAGTTCCTGCACGAGTCCCACCGAGAGCAACAGGAGTATCACCGCCGCCTGCTGCAGCAAAGCATGCAGGAGTTGTACCAGAAGCAGCAGCAGGGCTTTGTATCCGAGACCTCTCGCCAGGCGCTCGCGATGCGCAAGAGGAAGACGTTCACCCGCATTTTCGATGCGCTCGTGCGCGTTTCCACACCGAAAAGCTTGGTTGTGGGTCATGCACCATGCTCGCCCGATCCTCAAGCAGTCGAAGGTGAGACCATGGCGTCAAAGACTTGGAACATCTCTGGTTATTCCGATGAAAATCCGAGTCCTACACCAGCAGCATCAGAGAGCAAAGGAGACGCTGCGGTGACGCCGTCGCTGGTGCAGCTTGAGATGCTTCCGCGTGAGATCGTGCAGGTAGTGCCGATCATCTTTGAGTTCGCCAACCATGAGCCATTCACGCGCGACCAGTTTGGCGCCTACATGGAGAAGCTCATGACCGAAGTGCCCGGGTTGACGTACACGCAGGTACTCTTCCTCGCAGAGAACCTGAATGACGGCAAGAGCAGCCGCGCGTCGCTCGCTGAGAAATACCCGAGCAACAACGGCGAAGAGGGCGAAGCCGAGGAGCTCACGTTCCGCCCTGTGATCGACAAGAACTCGAGCGCGATCGCGAAGAAACACGGACGCGCAGACCGATCCAAGGTCTTCCAGGCGCTCAATCAGTACTTTGAGCACTACAAGGACCGAAAGGCGCAGATCAAGAAACAGCAGCAGCGCGAGTTCCAGCGCACGCACCCGTTCCAGCCCAAGCTGGTCACAAAGAACCGGAAAGAGACTTCTACGGTTTTTTACGACAAGATCAAGCGCATGGAGCAGCAGCACCAGGTCTCCTCCTCAGCTGCGGCAGTAGGTGCTGGAGGCACAACAGGTCGCCAAGCAGCAGCGCCTGGAGACTCGCCACGACTCCACACGGCGATTCCCAATGCGCGCCCGTGCGTGCGTCCCATTGATAATGACACCTCAGAGATGGTGGCGTTGGAGACCCACTCGAGCAGCTGCTCGAGCTCCCAGTTCCTCGACCAGCAGGCAGGCTCCGACGAGGACGCTGACCTCACCTCACGCGTCCTCGCGGCTCTGGACGAGCTGCCGTCGTCATCACAACTGCAGCAGACGTCATTAACCAGTAGTATGCTGTCGCATTCGCCGTCGCTATCGATGCTATCAGTTAATAACACGACGTCGCGGAGCGTGAAGCTGCTCCTGTCGCAGGAGGACTCGAGCCACGTGCTGCTCTGCTCACCAGAGAGCGCCTCCGATCCCGTAAACGCTTGAACACACACACAAGGTTAGCTATTACGTCGTTTTGCTCTCTCATTCTCTCTGCCTAGCAGCAGCGGGGCGCTGGTTATATCGTAGGTGCTTCTGGAGGTTCGAGACGATATGGAAATGAGGTTGTGATTTCACCAACAGATGATGGTCGAGTTCAAGCCATTTCTGAGGTATGGTCAAGTGTGGAGTACTCATGTGGACCACCTCATTTTGGTCACGGTGTCGTTTCGCAGACGCGCGAGTAATAAAGCGGCACATCCCACGCTGTTTCTCTCTATTCGCACGTCAAAATTTTCCCACAATCGACTGTCGGTTCAAGAAGCAAGCCATACTAAAATCAAGCAAAAAGTGAGCCAACCTCACGCGTATATGAGTGCCTCGGAAGTGCATCCTCTGACGACGACGCCCATGAGCCTCGACCCGCACAAGCCGCGCGTGCAGCGTACCCGCACGTGGGACCCGTCTCACCAGCACCAGCAGCACCAGCCAGTCTCCTCTCATCACAGTCGCAACAAGAGTGGCGGCTCTGGCGGCGGAAGCAGCAAGCGCCTTGTGCTCTACGCGCTCGTGGGCGAAGAGCTCGAGCCGGTTGAAGAGGGTAAGAGCCACGCGCCCGACACCAACTGGAACGCGTTCGTGCTGCACACGCCGCTGGACTCTCCTGTGCGTCTCGGCGACGTCCTGCGCGCGTTTCCGCTGGGCGACGCATACCACTTTGCGTTCCGCAACGAACAAGGCGTGTACCTGGACCTGACGAATCCGAGCGCCGTTGTGCCGCAGTGGGACCGCAAGATCATCGCGCGTGTGACACCATTAGGTAAGTGTTGTATGTTGTGCGCTATAGTATATGTGCGTGCTAATGCTGATCCGATACCTGGTGATTTCTATCAGTGGGAGCACCAGAGGTGGAGTACATTGCGAACGACAAGTTCAACCAGGCGTCGTCTGCAGAGGAAGAAGAAGAGGAGGAGGAATACGAGCATAGACCAGTGTACGCGGAGCACAGGGAGCACGACGCGGACGAGTATCTCGAGTACCAATCGACGTCCGAGTACCAGGAAGACGAGCGTCACCACGGCGAGGACGGATTCTATGGCGCGAGCAGTTCTGGCGGTAGTAACAACTCTTCTGGCAGCTACCAGAATCAGATCCCGAATCAAAGAGACTCGCAACGCGGAAGTGGACGACACCACCACGCTCGCCATGAAGGAGGAGGACGCTACGACGAGAGTAGCAGCGGCGGTGGTGATCGTAACAGCTCGGCTGCGAGTGCCGCCGCAGCGGCGAAGGACGCGCAGGCGTTCCTGCGCAAGCAGACGGAGCAGGCGTACGACTTTGCCAAGAAGATCTCGATGGAGGACGCGAAGAAAGGAGCTTCAGAGACCGCGAAGAAAGCCAAGAAGTGGGGCGGCTCGCTGCTCTCGTCCATCAGTGCGTCGATCTCCAGCGCGGCAAGCGCAGTCAAGGTATGGATGCACACACAATATGTAACGCGAGTTTGGCGGCTAGCAGAAGTGTAACTCTGTGATAATGTTTGGTGGTGTATGTAGAACGAGACGATCCAAGTCGGCGGTATCACAGTGAATGTCGTCCGCCCTGTGGCCGAGGGGGCGTACGCACAGGTGCTTCTCGTGCGCTCGGTAGCTACAAACGAGACGTTTGCGCTCAAACGCGTGATCTGCCAGTCGGAAGAGGTTGAGAAGGACGTCCACATGGAGCTCCAAGTCTTCCGCGTACGTTATTCATCTCTCTCTACCTCACTGTGTAGGAGCATGTACTGTCAAGCGTTGGACTACTCGTAGCTCTAACTCTGCTGTGGCTTCTACTCTTTGTATTCCTAGTCGGTCAAGCACCTGAACGTGATGCCGCTCGTGGAGTTTGCGGAAGCCCGACAGCAGAACCTGGAGTTCTACTTTCTCGTGCCGTACTTTGAGCGCGGCAGCTTGTGGGACGGCATCGAGGCGGCGCGCAACTCGTCGTCGCCACTGTGGCCGTTCACGCAGCGGATCGCGCTGCACCTGTTCCACGGCATCTGCGCCGGAGTGCTCGCAATCCACCGCGCGGGCTTCTGCCACCGTGACCTCAAGCCGCACAACATCCTGCTGTCGTCGTCCTCAAGCGGCGAAGATTTCCTGTCGTACATCCCCGTGGTGACGGACTTTGGCAGCTGCTCGCCGATCCGCGTTGAAGTGCGCTCGCGCCGCAACTCGCTCGACATCCAGGACGAGGCGAACCGGAAAAGCTCAGCGCCGTACCGCGCGCCCGAGCTCTTTGAGCCGGTCGTCGAGGGCGTGGTCGACGGCCAGTCGGACGTCTGGTCCCTGGGCTGCATCCTGTGAGTTCCCCAAACTCGCGTGTGGTTTAATAGGATAGACACTGTGAGTATTGATTGGTGCTGTTCTTGTGTAGGTACGCGATGGCGTTTGGCGGAAACCCGTTCGAGCACCCACGTGAGGGCTTCATGAAGCTCGCAGCGATGAACGGACGCGTCGCGTTTCCACCCGGTGAGGCCTTTGTTGGGGCGTCAATTCACAATGTTAATAGGAAGACTGACAGTCTGATTAAATTCCTGTTTGTCTGACGCTTGATGTACATACAGAGCAAGCGGGCGCGATCCGCAACCGCAGCGCCGTGTACTCGCACGAGTTCTGCGATTTCATCCGCGACATGCTGCACGTGAACCCGGAAGAGCGTCCGTCGGTGCTGGACGCGCTCGAGTTCACGGAAGAGCTATTGCACGACGAGATGAGCAGGTAGACACAAGATAAAACGAAGAAGAGCTCATCGGGTCATTATATCGGCACTCCTCTTCTGTTATAAAGCGAGCGAGAGCCATCGGGAACGGCGACGAGAGGGGATCATTATCAAGTATATATACTAAAAATGCACCCATTATATTGAATCACGTTGCACGCTTGCTCTTACTTGTAAACTTCGCGTGTCCAACCGCCAATGAAATGAAGAATCAAAGCTGCCATACTTACGCGAAGAGAACGGTCGCGAGCAGCGACGTGGCGACCACCAACGCGGACGCCAGCGGACTCGCCGTCAGCACGGCCATGGAGGTCGTCGGCGAGGGTGTGGCGGCAGTGGCTGGCGCAGACGTGGCTCCGACCGGCGCGAAGGAGGCGGCGCCAGAGGACCCTGCCGAGCCCCAGCTCGCCGCGGGTGTGGACGCGGTGGTCGCGGCCGGTGTGTTGCCGAGCGAGCCCGTATCCGTCGCCGTGGTCGTGTTGTCCGGCTTGATGCCGCAGAACTTGAGCACCGTGCCGGCCTGCGCCTGGTACGACAGGTCCAGGTACCGGCACTGCGGCAGCGTGTTGTAGAGGATGGTGAGCGCTACGGTGCATGGCACCTTGTCGCAGAGGATCTTGAAGTCATAGTCCGGCGGGTTGAGCATGTCCTTGATCTTGAGCGTTTCCTCGCACTGCAGCTTGCGCGCGTTGCTCTTGAGGATCGTGCCGAGCTCCACGAGTTCCGTCTGGTTGCAGAGCCGGATGCTGCTGGCGCTCGAGCCCGAGCCGCTCGCGGCCTCGAGCTGCGACTCGGCGCTGGCCACGGACGCGGCGACGACGAGCGCGGACAGGAACTTGATCGCCATGGCGTACGTGTGTGTGCGTGTGGAGCGAGCGGGTCTTACTTGTTTTCTTGACTTGTGAGCGCTTGCTTTTTTTGCTTTTGGCTGGAAGCTTGAGCTTGTGAATGAAAAGCAAACGAACAGACGAAATCAGTTTGTGGGTCTAACTCAAGGCGCCTGATTTGAGAGATGTATTTACATCAAAATGAACAAGGTATCATGTGTAGCAGGATCTGCCAAAATGGCGGAATATTTACATTACTGTAAATGTATCAGAGTCTAGAAAAATATGTGGCAGAATTGAGGAAATCCATGGCAGACAGAATGCATGTTATTATATTTGACAAGAAGAATCGGCGCTCTTTTGGGTTCAGTGGTACTTCCTCATACAAACTCGCATGCAATTCCATCTCCCAACAACTGCAAGTGACTCCTCAGTGATCCAAGCAATGCACGAGGCTTCATTCTCATTCTCATGGATCTGTCTGCACGCGCGCATTTGAAACAGTCTCACTCCTGGTTGTACGTCTATGCATCTATGGTTTATAAACAAAATTGTCATATCACCTCCATGCCATCGTTCTCTCGCTCTACTGTAGCGATTCGTTCGCAACTGTGAACTCGTTCATGATCGTCCACAGACGCTTCTGCTGGCCTGCGTCAAAGATCGTCGGGATCGCGGCGCTCGCGAGCGCGATGACGCGCGTCTTGTCGAGCGTAAACGCGTCCACCGCGCGCATGTACTCCTTCGGCAGCGTCGTGTCGAGCACGCCCTGGTCGTCCGTGCAGATGCACAGCGGGTAGCAGCTGCTGGTCGTCGAGCCATTGAGCTGTCCCAGCGTGCCCGTGAGAAGACGTGCGTGCGGGTGCGCCTCAAACTCGCAGATGCAGAGCCCCGAGGTGTCTTTCCCGGTCGTGCACGCGCACTTGTCGCGATATCGTGCGAGCGTGTGCGCGTTCGAAGTCAGGCAGACCTCGATGGGGATGCGGAGCCCGACCATCTTCTGGTATAGGCTCTCTGGCAGGCAACACGCATGGCCAAGACGGTCGGGACGGAAGTTGAGGATCCGGTCCGACTCATCGTTGTCAAAGTGCTCGGCGAAGTGCAGCGCGAGCTTGAGTCCGCCGGCGCGCGCGTCGTCGAGCAGGTGCTCGAACAGGTGGAACTCCGAGTTGGGGCGCTCCGAGTGGCCGCTCAGGTCGATACCGACGATGTACGGACTCTTGCGCTTCCAGTCGAGCGCCATCTTGACGGTCTCCTGCGCGACCTCCAGCGACTGGTTGCGGTTAATGCTCAGCAGCAGACGCACCTCGATGTCCAGGTCGTTGCGCGCGTGGCACTCTTCCAGCGCCGACACCACCTCCGCGATGTAGTCGGCGCGCGAGGCACCGTCCCGCTCGAGCGCGCGCGGCGTCGAGCGCAGTTCCAGGTACTTAACGTTATCGCGTGCAAAGTCCTCGACCGCCTCGATCGTGATACGGCGTAGCACCGCGCGACTGACGACCACCTCGTGGATCAGGTGGAACATCTCGAAGCACTCGTCCAGGCTGCGATTCGCCGGCAGCTCGCGCGGCGGCGTGCCATGGCGGCGTGCGTCGTCCAACAGTAGCTGCTGCAGCGTCGTCGGGCGGATAGAGCCGTGGATGTGCGCGTGCAGCTCGATCTTCGGGAGGCGCGCGCACCACGCGAGCGACGGCGGCGCCAGGAGTGGCTCTGCGAGTGACGTCGCCATGCTTGCGTTTTGGGGGCTCGAGGGTTGATTGCTAAGTGTGAGGGCCGCCCGTTTTTTTGCGGTCCGCTGTGGCCCACAAAAAGCTTAGCGAGAGTAATGCTTGTTGTCCTAAAACAGTCCTAAAGTGGCAGTTGAAATAGCTTTGAAGTTGCACCCTCCAAAAGAGCACTCATTCTGAGTGCTACGTGAAGTTCTTGCCAACCTGGAAAAAGGAAGCGGCGAGGATGTTTCATGGCGGCACCGCACAAGCCGCAGAGAGGCAGCACCTGAAACCCGAGCCGAAGCGCGCATGGCTGACCGCAAACACAACTTCAACTGCTAAGTTGGCTTCGGTATGGATTTTGATGAGCGAGTTCTCTGTTCAATTCCAAACTGATGCCCACAAAAGGACAACACAGCAAACAAGTGTCAACTTGTTACGAACTGGCTGGTTGTGGAATTGTAGCACTCTCATTTCGTTGCGCCGAAATGGCTTCACTTTCGGGTGTGTTTGTGCTCGAGCCCGCTAGGCGCACTACACGCTCGCTATCTTCTCTATCTATCGCATCAAAGTGGAGTACGCTACTCGAGCACGTTCTAATGTATGCACTCGTGCGGTCTTACGCCTGATCGTTCGAGTTGAGCTAGTCTTAAGCAAAGTCGTGCTGTGTCGGTAAGCTCCCACCTTCGCCGTCGTATCGTGCGGCGGTGGGGGTCGTAGCAGCAGTAGCTATAGGCTGAGGGCTGCAGCCCAAGTTATCGTTGTCATACGCTGGGGTCACGTCTGGGACTGAGGCACCTCTGCCTTGCGGCGTGATCGCGCAGTTGCGGAGCAACATCTCGGCGTTAAACTGCACGCTCCAGTCTCGGAAACGGCACTGCGGGAGCGTCGCGTACATGATCTGCAGCGCGGTGACGCAAGTTGGTACGTTGCACACCACCAGCGGATCTCGTGTGTCCATCATCTCCTCCTCATCGATCGTTGCTTGGCAAAGCTTCTTCTCGCGGAGGTTCATGAGCGCACTCGCAACCATGATGAGTTCTTCCTGGTCGCAGAGCGGGACATTCGGCGGAGGAACCGTCGGCCCAGTGTGGGTACGCGGTGGTTGTTGGATGCGCATCGCTGGAAGTGCAGAAGTCGCCGTGACAACTGTGACGATTGGGTCGCTGAACAGCGCGAGAAGCAGCAGTCCGGTTGCGAGAAGGTGCGCCATTGGTCTTCGTTCTTCTGGATGGGTGAGTGAGACTTGGTTGTGGTGTTCTTGTGTGCAGCGATGTAAATTGAGGAATGAAAGCAAGCAAGCGACCAAAAAAGCAGTATGCCATGCAAGCACAAGCAAATGCTAAATGCCGGAGCATGTTCGAACAAGAAGTTGTCTTTCTTGTCTTCATGAATAAAGTGCTCTTTGTGTCAAATAAGAAATTGAGTGAGTCGTACACGAGAAAAGCCAGTCGTCCAATTTTTGGCGCTGTGTTACCTCGTTCGTCCCAAATCGCTTGCCATATCGCGATCTGGAACGTTCCATCCCACTCTGCTGGCCCACGACTCCGCAAGTATACTGAAGCCAGGTGGAACGCGTTGAGCGAGAGGGGAGGGGCTCACATTTCGTGACAGCAGCAACAAAGAGACCCGCTCGCTCGCTTACAGAAATGTGTCATTCGGCATTCCGCAGCCAAAGCAGCAAAAGCACAAGCAGCACGAAGCCCCACGCCTTCACTCCCACCACCACCACCGCCTTACAATATGATTGACCACTTTGCGATCTTCTCCAAGACTGGCACGGTGCTCTGGTCCAAGACGCTCTGCAAGCTGAGCGGCGACCCGATCGATACGCTCATCAACCGCGTGCTCATGGAAGACCGCGCAGGCGAGAAGAAGTTCATCAGCGACGCGTACCAGATGCAGTGGGCGTTCGAGAACAAACTCGACCTCGTGTTCGTCGTTGTCTACCAAAAGATCCTGCAGCTGCTCTACATCGAGGAGCTGCTCGAGATCGTCAAGAAGGACTTCATCAGCCTCTTCCCGGAGCAGATCGCGCGCAAAGACCCGGTCGCGTACGACGACCAGTTCCTCAAGTTGCTCAAAGCCACGGAGCTCAAGTTCGCTCAAAAGCAGACGCGCAATGCGCCACGAGTACGTTCAGTCTTGCTACGTTGCGTCGTTGTGCTGCTGCTTGTTGCATGCTTTGCTAACTGCGTTTTGTTCTTATTTTGTATCTCAATGGGTGCATTTGTGCGTTTATCGTAGGCTTTCAATGGATCTCGCAAGGCGAAGGGCGTGGTGTCAAATACGTCCAAGACGGCATCGACCACCAACGCTTCATCGTTGACGCATTCGAAGACAAGCGATGAAGACTCGAATGAAGACGGCAACGAGAGCCCGTCTTCGGAGTCGGGCAAGGTGAAGGACAAGCTGGAGGAGCTGGAGATCGAAGCCGCGCTACGCTCGCAGAAGCGCACGATGCGCACAGGTCCGGGCAAGAAAGCGTCCAAGACCAAGAAGTCGGCCGGTGAAGAGAAGAAGAAGAAGAGTACGAAGCAGATGACCAAATGGGACAACTCGAAGCTCTCGAAGAAAGAGATGTCGGAGCTCGATCGCTCGGCAGAGGTATGTGTGTTGTTTTGGGAACGTGATGAGTTGCTTGTTGCTTGCTGTATTACGACCCTAACCTCGGCTAATTGTGTATCCTTTTTCGTAGCTCTCCGCGTCGGAAGAAGCTGCGCAGCTGCAAGAAAAGCGTGCGGCGTACATTGGAGTAAGTACCGTATTGTGGATCATCGTTAGCCATATCTATCTGCGAATGGTTTGCTAACGATTTGGATGATGCGAATTCTGTTTGCCCAACAGGAGCAAGAGGAGAGCGAAGAGGAATTCTCGGACACTGACGAAGACGAGTCAGCTGTGTCCTCGGGTGCCGAATCGGACGCCAAGGAGAGCAGCTGGAGCTTCTCGAACACGCGCATCGGAAATTTCTTCACCGCGGTCTCAGGCAACAAGATCCTCGCGCGCGAAGATCTGGAGCCGGTCGTGGCGCCAATGCACAACTTGGTACGCCTCGTCATTGAATGTCTCAAATGATTGTATTGTGTATTATTATATTAGTCGTGCTAACTTTTCGATGCTATCGTATTGGGTTAGCTTATCAGCAAGAACGTTGCCTCGGAAGTCGCGGATGAACTTTGTGAGTCTGTAATCACAACTCTCGTCGGACAGCGTCTCGAGAGCTTCACGCGCGTCTCGACCATCGTGCGCAAGGCGTTGGAAGCGGCGCTGTTGCGTATCCTGACGCCAAAGAAGTCGACCGACGTGCTTCGCGAGATCCTCGCGGCGAAGGCAGCGGGTCGCGCCTATAGCATCGTGTTTGTCGGTGTGAACGGCGTGGGCAAGTCCACGAGTCTGTCGAAAGTGTGCTACTACCTCAAATCCAAGGGCGTGAAGGTGCTGATCGCTGCCTGCGACACGTTCCGATCGGGAGCAGTCGAACAGCTCAACCAGCATGCCAAGGTCCTGGACGTGCCGCTTTTCCAGAAGGGCTACGCGAAGGACCCAGCCGCGGTCGCCAAGGAAGCGGTCAAGTACGGCACGGAGAACGGCTTTGACTGCGTGCTGATCGACACTGCCGGTCGCATGCAGAACAACGAGCCACTGATGCGTGCGCTCGCGAAGCTCGTATCGATCAACGAGCCAGATCTCGTGCTCTTTGTGGGCGAGGCGCTGGTCGGCAACGACGGCATTGACCAGCTCGCGATGTTTGACCGGGTATGTGACCTTTTTTTGACATTACCTGGTTGGCTGTCAAATCAGATTTTGTGTTCTAATCATCCATTTCTATGAACAACAATAGGCTCTCGCTGACTACTCGGACCGCCGCGAGCCGCACCGCATCGACGGCATCGTGATCACCAAGTTTGACACGATCGACGACAAAGGTACGCATTGCTTGGCTAACCTTGTGTATGGGGCGGATGTATTGCTTGCGACCAGGTTTGTCTAACAGTGTCGACTGTTGTATTTGTAGTGGGAGCGGCTGTGTCGATGGTGTACAAGACTGGCCAGCCGATCATGTTTGTCGGCACGGGCCAAAAGTACACGCACCTCAAGAAGCTCAACGTGCGCACGGTGCTGCGCCACCTCCTGGAATAAGTTCGCACTTTCCGCTAGTGCAGTCCAGCCAATTCTCCATTCAGTGCTGGAGCAATCACTGCACACACGCTTCATTTTCTGCATCTCTCTCTTGCCGCATCATTTCAAGCAACCTCCATTTGAAATGAAGCTTTTTTCGCCTTCTGTCTTGCTTTTGCCAACTTCACTTCAGCGATGGCTTGCAATATAACCCGATATCGAATTATAAGAAAGTAGGATTTTGTGAGAGGCTACAATTCCGCCATTTCGGAACATTCGCCAAGACTATTTTTCGTCACCTCAGTTTGCATTTTCGGCTGGTTTGCAGCACCCAAAAAGCACGGCGCGCGTAAAAAATGTGGGTCCTGGACGTCGTGAACGCAGCGAGCAGTGCCGTGGAGAACACGTTCTACCTCGTGGCGGGCGAGTGGAGCATCGGGCGCAAGAGGTGTCATTTCAACTTCCACGCGGACTCGTCCATCTCACGCACGCACGCGCTGCTGCGCGTCGGCACGCTGTCGCTCGAGCAGCTCAAGGACCCGTCATCGCGACCACCGCTCGTGCTCGTGGACCAGAACTCGCGCTTTGGGTCGTTCGTGAACCAGGAGCAGTGCTTCAGTGAGTGCGAGCTCAAGAATGGCGACCACATCACGTTTGGCGCCAAGCGCACGATTCTGCGCGTGCGCTACCAGGTGTTCATCCTCGTGGCGTCGCGCATCCAGCGCGCGAACCGCGCACGCGTGAACGAGACGTGCCAGAAGATCGGCATGCACCTCGTCGCGTCAAAGAGCAAGGACGCGACGCATTGCATCATGGACCCCGGGAAGATCGTCGCGACAGTGAAAGTGTTATGGGCGCTCGTGTACAACCAGCCGGTGGTGTGCACGCCGTGGATCTACGCGATCCTCGAGCGCAAGTCCATGTCGGAGCCGCTACCGCGCTGCGAAGAATACCTCCCGACAGACGAGCACATGCCTTCTGTCGCAGGCAATTATCTACCGAACCCCATGCGCAAGACGCTCTACTACCGCCACGTCGTTGTGTTCCTGTCACCACAGTCGATGGAGGAAATCATCGCGGAAATGGCGGGTGTTGTCATCGCTGCGTACAAAGACAACGAGCACGACGAGCTATTGCTGCGCGATGTTGAGCAGCACACATCGTCGCGTCATGTACTAATCGTTGAGCCAATTCAAGGACCTGGATTCTCTAGCGCAGCGGCGTCCAGCGATGGACGAGATCTTCCAAGTGGTAGCATTGGTGGCTCCTTTGCCCACTCTGCTGTAGAGCGGCGAGTGACTTTGTTCCGATCGATCGGCGCGTCGTTCATTACAATACAGGAGCTGGCCGCGAGCGTGATCTTCGTGAAGGCGCCGTCGACGTCCAGCGAATATTCGTTCAGCAGCTCTCTTGCCGGTCACAACTCGTCGTCGATTGTGCAGATCTGCAGTTTTCCAGAACACTTGAGTCTGCCAGTTGCTCCACACGAATCAGAAGAAGAGGACGAAAACAAGGGAGAAAGCGAAGGTCAGGCTCAAGAAGAGGCCTTGAGCCCAGTCAAAGCCGAAGAAGAGAACACGCGCACTCTAGTGCCAGAGGTCATGGGGCGAAGGAGAGATGTGAGCGCAGAGGAAACACCTCGTTTCGGCGATACTGCTGACAGTTTAGCACCGCTAGAGCCTCGCAATGGTTCTGTGGTTCAGGTATGCAAGCTGCTATTTTATGAAGTGTCGGGAGTCAATGGGTTGTCCATCATAGCTTACCTACTTGTATCTTCTTATCTACACTATGGCGCTTCATTGCAGGTCAAAGAAGAGCAGGCACCGACCGTCGTGCCAAGCACGAGTCGCATTAAAGAGGAGGTCGTTGCTGAGGAGCACATGGAAGATCTGACGCCAGTAAACCTCACTTCGCAGCAGCCAAGTACGATGACCGACTACTTCTCAGATTTGTGCATGACAAGAAACGGTTCCTAACCTGTGGCTTCTACGTGTCTTGTCTACTCATAATAGTCGACAATTTGCACCTTTTCTCAACAAACGTGTTGAGTCTGGACCCGTTTCCAAAGCTAGAGCGACAACGTGATCTTGACGACCCCGTGCATGCTGATGGGTGGGTGTCTAGTTTGTCCAGCATGCCTCGGCGACTGAATGGCGGCTTGAAAGACGACGATGATGACGATGGAGCAGAGCCCAAGCCGGTCGTTGTAAGCTGCAGTTTGATTGTGAACCGACCCATTAGCATCAATACCAGTCGCAGAGACAATGAATCAGCCGGAGTGAACTTCAAGCGCTTCAGGAAAGGAAACGGATACGCGGTGCGCTCGTCCTCCACTTCGTTGCTCCCGCAGCAAATGGTCGTGAGCGTGACAGTGGACAATGCGGTGCGCGTCGCTCTGGAAGAGAACCTCGAAGCGCTGGAAGAGCAGGAGAGAATCGCGGACGAGCTTTTCGCGATGGCAGAGAACAGAAAGACGAAACGCCGGTTCTGAGCGAGCCAGGATAGTTATTTACGCGCGAGGAGAAATCACAGGGATGGAAAGAGTGGAAACCAAATAACGAGCGGCGCGGCATATTGGAGACGGAATAGATTCACGTAACACGACGCCAATAAATCTTCTTCACGTTCATAACAGCCATCCGTTGCTGTTGCTGTTGCGACATCTCAGCTTAGCTCTGCTGCGATTTTAAAACTTGTCGTTAAAGAGCGCCTTCTTGGTGATCTGGAGCTCCTGGCCGTGGGAGTGCTCAATCGAGAGCTCGTTCGCTGCCTGAGTGATCTTGTCGAGCATCGAGTCCTCCGACTCCTTCGGCTGCTTCTCTGGGACGTAGTACTCGCCGATGCGGGAACTTCGACCGCCGCGCGGCGCAAGCAGCGTCTCGCAGCCGTCGAGCTTGTTCGCGATCAGCTGGATGCGCTCCGAGAACCGGTCGCGGTTCTCTCGCTCTTGCATCGTGTTGGAGCTCAGCGTGCGCATCCACAAGAACTCCTCTGACAGGATGCTCACCACCTGCGAGCCCAAAGAGCTCATGAAGTAATCGATCTCCAATGTGTAGTATCTATGAGTCACACCAATGTAGCAAAGTTTAGTCACAAGCCGCACGACGACACTGAAAGCAAGATTAACGGAGTAACGTACCGGTTCCAGCAGCTTCCCCAGCGCTCCATGCGGGTCGTCTCGTCGGTGATGATCGTGCCGTCAGGGGTCTCGTTCACAGGCGCAGCGAACTCAGGCGGGTACACGCGGAAAGCGCCCATTTCGGGGCGTTTCTTCGCAACCGAGCGCAGTGGGTCCAGCACGATCGCAAGCCACGGATTGCCGTGCGGGTCTTCCGACCGCTGCCACTGCAACTGGGTGCTCACATCCGTCGCCGACAGGAAGCAGTGGCTGTGCACTTCAACGTCGAACGGGTGGCTGTGGTACCAGCCCATAAATTTCTCCTTGCGCGTCTGCTCGATCGCCTCGCCGAGCGAGATCATGTAGTTGATTACTTCTGCGTCGTCCGCGAGCACACGCGTTTCAGCACCTTCGATCGGCAGCGGGAAGCAGTCGGTGACGATCAGCGTCTGCGCGTCACCCGCGTCGCGGTCAGTGCCAGTTGACGGTCGGCCCAGGATAAGTCCCATGATCTCGACGGGCTTGCCGCCATTCTTGATCCCTTTTTCCACGCCCGAGTTCGCGTGGTTCATCATCTTCATCGTCGCGGACGGCGAGATGATTACTTTCTTGAAATACTTGGGATCCTGCATCCACACCTTGTTGTTGCGCACTTCTTTCAGCACCTCCTCGTCAAAACCGTACGCGGCGTCTTCGAGCGAGGGGGTGGTCGTCATACCTGTAGCAGCCGCACTGGCGTCCGCGCCAAGCGGCGGCGGCGCATCGAACTTGCTCTCGGTGTCCATCGTTCTCTTTCTCTGGGTTAGTTTTGCCAGGTCTTTGGAAATGATGTTGGGTTGACTACCAAAAAGAAGAGCTCGGATCTCAACTGGGTCATAAATACAATTTTGTACTTTTGGCTGCTCAAAAACGCCTTTTTCGCGTTTTTGTTTGCTCGAGTGCGCGCGAGACTGCAACCGCAGATAGATAGCGGGAACCAAGGACGGAAAGCAAGAGCGCAAGGGCAATGACGAAGAAGCGCAGCGGCAGTCGCCACAGGATGGGCGACGACAGTCCGCGCGCGGTCGGCAGCAGTCCCGTGCTCCGGATCAACACGAACCTGAGCAGCTCCCCCGTTGTCGCCAGTGGCAACGGTGGTGGCAACGGCGGCGGCGCTGACACTGCGGACGTGACGATTCCGCCGCCGCTCGTGCTCCCCGCTGCTGGAAATCCACTTGCTGCTGTTGCTGCTGGTGGTGGTGTATCAGTGAGTCCCGTGGGGAGGCGCTCGAGCACGAACTCGCCGCGCATGTTCTACCCACGGCAAAACCGCGCGTCTGGCGGTGGACCGCTGACGCGCTCGGGCAGTTTTTCCTCTGGCACCTCGTCTCTCTCGTCATCGCCAATGTCGTTCACCTCAGCAGCAACTGCCTCACCATCGCCGCATCCGGTGCGGGTCGCAATGCTCAGCAAGAACATGCAGTCGAGAGTCGAGTTTAAGGGCGTGAAGGGCGAAGCATTCAGCTTGGGGGAGATCTACCTGAACGACCTCTCGGACATCCGCGTGTTTGAGATCACGAACGTGAGGCCGCGGAAAGTACAGTTGCTGCTGAAGCTTGAGCTCCGCAAGCCGTTCCAGACAAGTCAATGGGGGTTCCAGCTCGAGAATGAGAATCTGGATTTGATAGACGAACAGCCGAATGAAGTAATCGCGACGGAGGAATTCAACCACGTGCCATTCTCCGTGCTCCGGTCGTCGTCGAAAGCGGCCTTGTGTGCAGAGAACGTGTACCTGTGTGAAGGGTACAACGAGCTGTTCAACCACATTGGAACGGTGGAGGACCTGGTGCTCGAGCCAAACGAGACCAAGCGAGTTGTCTTTTCACTGTGTGCGAAACTTTCTCCCCAGCACGGTGCCAACAGTGCCGGTCATTCCGCCTCGTTCTCGCTGAATGCCGATTCGTCCGAAGAAGAGCGGATGCACTTGCACCAGACCTCGTGTACCGTGTTCGCGGGTCGACTGATCGTAAAGCCTCGATATTTGGATCGATCCGTGTCGTCGGAGCAAGTGAAAGACGTGCGAACGACTGTGCTCCCAGCTCCAGATCTGATCCTCCCGCTGCAAGGCCAAGTGTGTCGCTCCTTGCTTCGCTTGGACGTGAAAGAGCTGCACTTTGACGATTGCGTGCCAGGCGGGTCGTTTGTCAAAGATTTCACGGTTTGGAATCGGTCCGAGATCCCGCTGCTGTTCAAGCTCGTGTCCTCGCTGTCAGCATTTGACGAAACCAAAGACCTGATCACTTGCACCGACTATAACACGGGCTATGCCATTGGGGATCGAACGCTACAAGCAGCAGCGTACGGTCATGTGCGCGTTCGAGTCACGTATCGTCCCGAAGAGGTACTGCTTGCGACTTGTGAATCTTTGTGGTGTTTCAGTGTAGCTGATTCTGGTGTATTTATTGTCTTGTCATTTTTCGCAACAGATTGGAGAGCGATTCTTTGAAATCCAGGCTCAAAACCTTCACGATTCGAGAAACGTCAAAATCCTGAAAATTCATGCGATCACGAACAAAGAGCATCACAGGTACTGTGAGGAATCTGTTTGTTTTGATGATGTGGAGACAATTTGAGCTCACGAATCTTGTGTTTGTTTCGCCTTTGTGCAGAGAGGGGTTGTCGATCAAAGAGCCGAACGGATCGTATCTTATGAGTGGAAGCAAGCTGGATTTTGGTGATTGCTACACAGGGATCGCGAACTCGAAGGTTCTTCTCATCCGGAACACAACGGAGGCAACGCTGCATGTTGACTTGACAAGCGATCGACCGAAGGAGATCAACTTTGAGCTCAAACTGCAGCAGAACCGAGCAAGAGCGTCACGCGCCCCTCGTGGTGAAGAGGTCCTCTCCCCAACCGGCTCAAATGATGGCTCAAGTCGCAAAGGATCGTTGTCCCCGGATGGAGCCAAGACTGCCATGTCTTTTGCAAATGTCGACTCGATCAACAATTATGGCTTGGACAGCGACGAAGAAGCTGAAGAGAATGAGGTGAGTGTATTTTCTTTTATGCGTTTCTTTTTGCGCGCAAATCGCTAATCATGTTGGCTTGTTCGTATGTTAGGACTTTTACGAAGACGAGTTCCAGCCAGCGAAACGACTCTCGTTTGATGAGAACCCCTTGGGTGACCTCGATGATATTGATGATGACTTTGAATTTGATCGAGAACCTCGAGCTCCTCCAAGAAGCCCTCCAGCCAGCCCGAAGTCTCGGGTGAGCAGACACACGGAAGCGCGGAAGAAAGCCTTTCGAACAAAAGGGAAGAAGTCAGCGAAGGTTCCATCTCGTGTGCGCGATCTCGCGTACGAAAGCGGTGTTGACAGGTACGCGAGTTCTTGAGTTTTCTTATATGTTGCTTTACTTGATTGGACTTTACCTGATTTGATCTAACGAAGCGTTTTTGTGGTCCGTAGTAGCGGCAACAGCATTTGCTCTTCGCCTGAGCGAAAGCCCCGCTCTGATGCTCGGAAACGCGTGACTGCATCGGTCGATGAAGCTACTGGATCAAATTTCTTGGTCGAAACGATTGATCTGCCTCCTGGTGGTGAACGCACGATCCTGATTTGGTACACTCCTGCGACAAATACTTCATCAGAAGCACTGTTCAGCGAGAACATGGATGGTGTCGATCTGAAAGGAGCTCGCTTAACCAAGCAAACTTTTCGAGTATCGTTTCGATGCTTCCAGATTCAAGGAGCTTGGCAACAAGCGCAGTCTCGGGTGTATGACCGCACATTGGGTAAATCGATCCACATCCGCGCGCGCACGTGCACCTCAATTGTGACTGTAACACCGTCAGTTCTGCATTTGGGCGACTGCAATATTGGAGAATTGAAGAGCAGTTCGTGTATGTTGACGAACCACTCTGAGCTGCCGACAGTTGTGAAGCCATTGGTGACTTCAAAGGTGATCTCGACTGTCCCGAACGACGAAATGACCCTGGGTCCCAAGCAATCGACAGAGCTGAAGATAGAAATCATCCCGAGAAAGACGAACCCGAACTACTCGCGGCTGATCTCGATTATGAACCTCAAGAATCGAATCAACATCCCGCAGATTTGTGTTCGATCGAGCAACATGGACGCGCACCACGTGATTTATCACTCGTTGTTCTACAAGTTACTGACGCAGTCCAAGTCGGCGTTTCTGAACTTTGACCACATCGCACTCAACTCTGTCGGCATCCAGGTGTTTGATCTGGAGAATATCACGAATGCGCCTCTGCACTTGAATCTCCAGAGCTCCGATCCGTCCAAAGTTCGGCTGTATTACTTCAAGATTCCTTTTGGGGATGTTGGAAAAGTCGGAGCAGCAAGAAATCATGAAGTCCAAAAGCAAGCGAGCTCAACTCAATTGTCGACGCAGTCGTCTGCTGGAGGCAAGCATGGTGGCTCTTCTGCGAGTGGAGCGTCGAGTACTCAAGCGCGTCCGTCCGGACGAGTGATTAGGCGCAGGCGATCATTTGGAAGTCTCTCGGAGCTTGGAAATCCCGCTCCAGCCTCGAAGCGAAACATGTCCACTGTACTTCGTGGATATTTGTCGAAAAAGCTGTCAACCACGAATCAGTCATCGAGCTCACACCATGCTGGAGGAAGTGTGGTTTCGGCGAGTGCACAGGCACCGTTCCCATCGCCGCTTGATCCAGCGAAGCAAAGAATTGAGCAATTTGCCAGCAGCAGTCATTTCCAAGTCAGCGCACCCCCAACTCCAAGTTATCAGTCCACCGGTCATGATGGAGTAATTGCGGCAGGACCAAGCGGGATGACAGTGGGTCTTCCGTTAGCGAAGCAGCCTGTTGCTGAAGAGCTGGCAGCTTTACTGCATATTTTTGAGATTTCCCGATCAGAGTGCGAGCGTTACTGTCACAGCACAATTCCGTCCCCAGAGAAGGAGCAAGAAATCGTCGCCATGGTTCGAGAGAGGATGCGAAAACTGCAGTTGTTGCTTGTCGACAAGAAGCTAATCCCGTTGACGAACAGCAAGGACAGAAACATTCGGATCCCCGCAAAATCTCAACAGCGAGTTGTTGCAATCTTCAGTCCTTCGGCAGACTTTGTTCCTCCGGGTGAGATAGCCGGAAAGATGCGCGTTGAGAAGCAGAAGATTTTCATCACGCTGCCTCCGGGTGGGAACAAGAAGGCAGTTGCAGATGCTGCAAGGTTTGATCAAACAAAGTCGACTTGGGTCACATCCAAGCACCCGTTTGACTCGCGGCCGTCCGTCCGAGAGCTTCTACTGAAAAGCAGGGTGTGCCGCTCGGTGATGAATGTGAATCAGAAGAACATTAATTTCGGGCGTATCGCGACCTCGTCGAAGAGTTCGAAGCGATTGGTTGTCCAGAATATGTCACCAATTCCTCTAGTGTACAGCGTGGAGAAGACGGGATCGATTTCTTCGGGTTTCCTGGAAATCAAGGAAGGCGAAGTTGGAGTGGTGAAGGCGTTCGGGACAAAAGAGATCTGTTTTGAGTTTCAGCCAACCCTTGCCGGTCCGTTCGAGGAAAAACTTCGGATTGTCAACGTTCAAGACGTCGAAAACTCGATCTCTGTGACGATCAAAGCGAAGATCGTGAAAAGAGAGACCTTCAAGCTTCTGCAGTCAGGTGAGTTTGTCATGTGGCGTGCTGATCCCTAAAGTATTTCGCCTGACATTTGTATTTGTGGTGTATCCTTGTAGGTCAAGTGCTTTCTTTGGGAAAGTGCCTCATTGGAGAAAAGAGCGACGAGATCAAAATTGCCGTTCGAAACACCAGTCGAAAGAAGCGTGAATATGTTATTCAACTGGATCCTGGTTTTTCGAACCCAAATCTGAAGCCGACGTTCCACTTCTCGATCGATGAAACTCCGTCAGCTATCATCACTCAAGCTCAGGAGAAGAAATTGGACGAAGAATTGGAGAAACTGGAGCACAAGCTGCGCATCGCTACGACAAAGAAGAAGACGGACAAGATCACGAAACTCAACTCGAAGATCTTTCGCGTCAAAGCGTTGCTCAGTGGTGAGCAAGTGCCAAACGAGAATAAAATGGGAGCTGATGAAGACGAGCCGAAGTCTGCACTCCATGATGTCAGAAACATCGACGTGTATGACAGCTGCAACAGCGAATCTGAGATGTCCGAGTCCGAGTCCGTTCCGCGATCCCGTCGCCGACCAAAGCTTTTGGCAAAGTCGCTGTCGTTGTCGGACACGAGAGGAAACACAAACCAGCTGCATTTCTCTCTCGACGCAGAAGCGACTTGCAGAATTGTGGCGTATGCTGTCTTCACCTCGCTTCAGCCAGGATCCGATGCAAAAGATAGTCAATATCATATCGCGGCAGGAAAAATCACAGGCTTCAAGAGTCAGAAAGCGAGGAAGAGGCAACTGCGCCGAGATTCCACTCCAATCATTGGGGTTGGCAAGTTCCTTCTCTTCGAGCAGCAGAACAAAGATGTGATGAAAGAGCTACAGTACAGTGCAGAGATCTTCCTTCGAACCGCTGCTGGGGAAACCGCATTTTCTCGCGCAGTTGGGAGAAGGATCATGCCGCAGCTTGCTTCGTCTGGCGCTCCAAGCCGTGACATGGGGAGACTTCCGCTTGGCGAATACGATGAAAGAAATCGTGATGGAAATGGAAAATCGAGCGGCATGGGCGAATCACCTTCGTCGACACAGTCTCTCCTCACAAGCGCGGACAGCGATCGTGCAAGAGGGCTCACAATTGCTATTCCAGAGTCTGAGAAGGCGTTGGAAAGTGGGAAAATTCTGGTGAAAGTTGAACCGAACCAGTTTGCGATCTCCCATTCGTCGACCTTGCTGATTCCGCTTGACGAATCGCCGGCAGACACCTACGGTTGGTCAGTGACGTTATCCCATCAGTCACCCGTGCTGAAGAAGACGTCAGATATCGAGGTGGTGTGGCGTGCGTCCGAGGCACTGCGTAGTCTTCTTGCAATCAGCTGTAACATCACTCCAACGGAGTCGTTGATGATACATGGAGAGAGCGCGCCGAAGTTTGGACTTGAAGGCGAGGAGAAGGCTCACAGTAGCAGCAATCTTCCTTTGAAAGTTCGGCTCTCTGGGGACCGAGCAGTGACGCTGCATTTCAAATGGTGTTTTGCTGCGGAAACTGGATTTGCGTCATCGAGCTCGCTCGCCTCTTGCATCAGCCGATCCGTGCTCGCTAGCATATCGAAAACGATGGAGCAAAACGCTGGGAAGCTGGAGTTCTTGTATCGTGGGAGCTCATCGCCGTCATTGACAAGCGTCGTTTTGAACCATCCGTTTGCATCTGTTGATGTTGCAGTCGTCAAGGCAGTGCAACGCTCGTTGTGCTTGGACTCGGAGAAGATCGATTTGGGAGAACAGCAGCAAAATGCTGAAGTGCAAGGCGAATTCATCATCCGAAATCGATCCCACCAGCCAGTCAAGTTCCTTCTACTAGCGACATCGTCTCGAGAGCAAACGAGTGGAAATGTGTCGAATGGTGCATCGTCGGCGTCGTCTGGAGGAGATCTTACATTTGAGAGACCGAATGGCAGTATTGCAGCGAACTCGCA
Organism: Globisporangium mamillatum; assembly: GCA_038050575.1. Taxonomy (NCBI): domain Eukaryota; phylum Oomycota; class Peronosporomycetes; order Pythiales; family Pythiaceae; genus Globisporangium; species Globisporangium mamillatum. Next base: position 16,156 of record JALBYZ010000042.1, on the reverse strand, counting down.
CGTCATTGCTCGCTTTACCTACAAAGGAACCGTCCCTGGTCAACACAGCGAGCAAATCCAACTTCGGAACCTGAATGATCGCTTGGATACGTCAATTTTGACGGTAACTGTTCGCGTCACACGACCAGTGTATGTTCGTGTCCCTGAACTGGATCCTCATGTCACTGGACACCTTGAGATTCTGGATCTTGGACCCTGCTACGTCACCCCGGAAATGCAAGACACAACGGCCGACAGCCCCAACATATCGCTCAAATTCAGCAAGGTGCACAAACTGACGTTGCACAGTCAAGTGGATGAAGCGCTGGTGTTATGCGCCTCCTCGAACTTGAAGACACAATGCTACGTGTTTGAAGACGCGCGATTGAATCGAGAGGCAACTCATGTCGTGCTAAAAGGCAAGCAATCCATCGACTTGTTTGCCGCGTTCAGACCGCGCCTTTCGGGAGACGCGTTCAAAACAGGGAGTACTCGCGACCTTGTTGGTGGTATTCGTGTGCAGCTGTTTCGCTTGTCAGGCGAGCCAGTGTCTGCAAATGCGGAAGACGACAAAAGTGAGATGGTCGCCGAATTCACGATCAAGTTTGTCGGTGTGGCTGGAGCAAGTCTCGCGCGCGTGACGCCAACAGTCATTGATTTTGGCGTTGAGCGAAATCTCGGAGGTCGTCAAATGGCACTTGCTCATGAAGGACGATTTGACGTGGTTAACATCAGCAAAGCTCTCCCGTTGCGCTATCGATTATTTGTCACCAGCGACGCAGACAGCTACTCAGATGATGACGACTCGCTTCACGTGGATCTGGAGCAAGAGCAAGGAGAAGTACCAGCTGGAGAAACCAGAGCTGTTCAGTTCAAACTCACAGCTTTCAAGAGTGGTTTATTCCGCCGACGAGTCTTGGTTGAAAACGTTCACTATCCCGGAAAGATCAGTTACATCGACGTGATGTTGTTTGTCGACAACGGTGCTCTGAAGTGCGAGGTGTTTGGGTCGGTGAAAGAGAACGTACCTGCATCGCCGTCAGAGCTCGGCAGTGCCATTGACTTCGGAGTCATCAACGTGATCAAACTGGAGGAGGAGTTGTCAGACGCTTCTTCAGTTCCTGCTGGTGAAGTGGAACCTATTGCTCGAAAGTATCGTATCTTCGAGAAGCACCACGGCGAACTACCGAGTGTTGCTGGAGTGATCAGTTCGTCATTATCTCGAAAGTCTTTGACGAGAGAGCGGTTTCTTATTCTTACGAATACTACCGACTCAGAGATGGTGTTGCGACCCGTGAGCACACTGCCGTTGGATTTTATTTGGTGCGGCTGTGGGAATATCCCACCGCTTCTGCACGAGTGTCAAAACCAATCGGGTCTATTGATGGCACGCACTGCATCAGTTGACGATGTGAGAAGGTTGAGCTTCCTGATTAAGGAGACTCCATCAAGTCGTCCTCAAGCAACAAGCATGTATTTCGGAGATGTCCATCGGATTCCAGCGCAGACCTCCTGCGTGCTGTTCATCCGATTCGCACCAATCTCTCTGACGACACAACTGCCGTGCGACGCGATCGAAAATGGCAAGCTGTGCCCTTTTTCGGGAGTTGTAGCGATCCAAAGGTTCGATTCTGCGAAAAGCGACGTTGCAACCAGCGAACCGTTCGATGCGGCTTCGACATTGAAGGTGATCAATGTGAGTGGCGAGTACGGTGAGTCGTGCATTCAAGTGACAGAGAAGCACATCTCGCTGGGCAAAATTGGCTACGCGATTGGGTGGAAATCGTCGAGTTTTGACGTCTCAGTGAAGAATGTATCCGATATCGAAGTGTGCTTTGCAATCGCAAACCTGCCGGCTTTCATTCGCATTCGAAATGTCCGGGGAGCTACTCAAACTGCGATTGGTAGTGATCTCGCTTTGACGACTACGAACGACCTCAGGGTCCCTTCGCTCCGAAACTTGGCACTTCAAGCAGAAAACAAGTCGACGGAAGGAGCAGCTGGACACTGCAACGCTTGGAAGCTTGATGGTTTGGCGACCTGTGTGATGGAGATGGAGTTTGTCCGAACGTCCGAGGTACGCAAACCACGCTTATTTGCAGCAACTTCGTTCATCCTCGTCTAATCTTTTTTGATGTGATCTTGTGTGATTGTAGTCTCTCAGTGCCGGCATCCACGACTTTCCTTTGCGTCTGCTGAACTTGTACAACCCTCACAATGTCGAGGACATTTCGGTTCGTGCTCAGATCATCTCAAGTTATGCTGAACTGATTGTGGATCCAGAAAGCTCTAGCTTTGGTGCTAATGCTGAGTCTCGAGACCGGTCCAAGCACATGGCATTCCTCCCTCCAGTGATCGTGCCTCCAGCACCAGAAGCATCCCCGCATGGATCTAGCTTCTGGTTCTCTTTGCGAAATGTGTACGACGAGGAGTTGAACGTCAAGCTTTCGTCAACGCCTCACAGTGCTTTGGAGAGGTGAGATAATTTGTTTTCCTCAATTTCTGTGGCTAAGTTTTACTGCGCAAACACTAACATTTAACCTTTTGTGTGTATTAGCAGCACTCTCGAGTTTTTGCTGTTTTCGCGTTCCGCGAACACTCCAGTGAGCACTCTTCAGATTGCGCCAGGGGATTCTGTTGACGTTCGTGTTGTCTGCCACGTATTCCCGTCTGCCCGCCTATCTTCCGCTACGCTGAAGTCGACCGAATATGACCCGACGTACGATATCTTGGAGCTCGGCAGTATCTGGTTAGATGTGAGCGTCCAAAACGCGTCGGAAACTGCACAAACGAAGCACATTGGAGTGAAAGGAAAGCTCATTCCAGGTCGCACATTCACGCTGTCAGCATCAAGCTTGCACTTCTTCGCCGCAGCGACTGAAATCCCTGCCGACATTCCGCTGGAACATTTGCCGCCATCATTGAGATCGAAAGCAGGGAACAGCAGAGAATCGGTCCAGCTCGCAATGACAGGATCTTCACAGCCATCCAGCAGCATTGTTCACAATTTGCGCAATACGTCCGAAACATTCTGGGTGCGTAATCCGTCCACGATCCAGCCGCTCAACTTTGCCATCGAGCCTGTGGCGATGTATCAGCCAGGTCTTTGCTTGATCAAGGGCTCTACAGCATCTGAAATGAGTGCGATGAGTGAATATATCGAAGCTATCGCTGTTCCGTCCTCTGGAACAATTGCCCCCGGGGACTCCATGAAGATCACTGTCCGTCTCGAAGAAGCGACTTTGATCGCTGCCGCAGAAGCTATCCACTTCCATGGAAACGGCGACAATGCGAAGGCAGCGTCATTGCTGCACAAGATGCGACACCATCCATCATGGAGAAGCAATTCTTGGGGAGCGGAGACTCCCGATGCTGCTGCTGAAGCCGAGGCACAGAATCACATGTTCCTGAAAATTCGCGATGTAGACATGAGCGCAGACATGAACGTTTCGACCGAAATCGATGTCCACTTGGTTCTTCAACAAAATGCGTCAAGCTCGGTCGCTACAGCTGAAGGTGCTAAACAAGGAGGTGCAGTCGACATGGCGTTGATTAGCGCAGCATTTGCAGCGCGAGAAAAGCGCTTGACGTTGACGTCGAAGAAGATATTCACCGCTCCAACTTTGGCAACGCATGTCGAAGATTCCAGTCGTGAAGAGGGCGAGTATGCGGGTCTCGACAACTTGGACGAGTTTGATGTTGACTCCATTAACTCAGAGCCCCGCGACCACAGAAGCCAACTCCCCGTGCTGACAGTTCGAGGCTGTACGCCGGCAGAGAACTCGTCACTGGAAAGCACGCGGTACATCGTTGATGTTGGACAGCACACTGTCCGAAATGGAGGAGAAGTGGAGTGGGAATTCACGGTGGAGTGTCTATACAACCAAGTTGGCGCGCAAGAAGGTGGAGGACTCGATCCGGTCGACTACAAGCTGATTCTGGTGGACCGAAACGCGAAATCTTGGCTTCAACTCAGTCGTGACCGAGGCACGCTGGACAGATCACGTAGTTATCAGAGCGTCGTGCTCTATTTCCTGCGCGATGTGGTCGGTGTGTACTCTACTTTCATGGTGCTGCAGAATGTGACCAACCCATCGGACTTGAAGATTATCCACGTGCGCCTGGAAGTGATTGCGGACCTGAACATGCTCCGCAGCATGTCTTCTGGACTGGACCCCACCACGAACCTCTTTCGAGTGCTGGTGTCGAACCACGGTAACCCCAAGAGACAGCGTCGATCGAGCATTGAGTTGACGCAAGGAAACGGAAGCGAGAGCCCAAGAGGTGCTTCTGGGAGCAGACCCGGGCTGGTCATCGACTATAGTGAAGTCTACTATCACAAGCTCTACCACAACCACTCGATCGTGCTCGAAAATTCATCAGGACTGACTCTTGACTTTATGTTGTCAAGCAACGCCCGACCCCAGGAAGTGAGCTTCTCCACGTCTCCGACGTCGTTCACCGAAGTGTCAGCTGTCACGCTCGAGGCTCACGGGCGGATGCAAGTATTCTTGCACTTCCGTCCTCAACCCCGACCCGTGTCATCAGCGACTACAGTCGCCGATGACACTGGAGTTGAACACTGGATCCGAGAGATCGAAGTGTACATCAACTGTCGTCTTGTGAAAGATTTCCGAGAAACTGTCATCTTGCGGGCGATCTGTAATCAGCCGCAATTGCAGGTAAACGTTGCGTTGTCCAAGTCGGACGACATTTTGTCCAGGCCCGACGTACCTGACTTGTTTTTGTCGAGCCAGCCGAGTTTTCTCGGCGCAGTGTTTGCGATGCCCGAGGCTGCGTTATCGAACCCAGACCTCGCGTCGACTCTATCGTCTGACGCAGACAAATTCATCGTGGTGCACAACACACGGAGCGATGTGAAGGCGCGTCTGGCGCTTCGCAACGACAGCATGTTCTTCAACATTGGAGTGGACGTCCTGCTTACCGCTCCTGGCAGTGTGGAGGTGCACTACTTGGACAATGGTGTCTGCGCCGGTAGGAGGTCGACGCTCTTGGTGACGATTCAGCCGCATGCGGCAGTTGTCTTTCGCGTCACGCCCGATGTTGCGTCGCTGTGGAAGCACCACCAGCTCTGGGACCACAGCGTCAAGGAGCATGTTACGCTGTACAACATCAAACAGTTTGCAGAGCACTACCAAGTGACGCTGTGCTTTACGTGCAGCAACGCGTCGAGTTTCTACATCCCGCCGAACGTATCTGAGAGCTACCCGTTCTCCGCTTTGGAAGACACGATCGCCAAGTTCCTTCAGGTAAAACTTTGTAAAATTTGCATGCTGACACTGATGATGACTGTGTGCGAGGTGACTTACCCACTGTTTGCTCTTGGTTTTCCATTTTACAGAACTACAACTACACGTGGAAATGGCTGGTGACGTACCATGGCGCAATGCCCGAGACCGAATCGTCAGCGAAAAGTGCTCCTACATCACTGACAGCGTCGAAGCTGATCGAGGTGCTGACCGATTTGGAGAGCGCGCTGGAGCTGTCCTCGCCGCTGAGCCCACGGCGACTGCACCCGGTGCTGCCTCTAGATTTCGAGAGCAGCCCGAAGCGGTTCGATGGCTTCTCGTCGGGAGAAAACAAGGACGGGTTGCACCAGTTGCTGCAGTCGTACCGCGCGCTGTACTTTGATTTCTATTACATCACGGACGAGCTGGTGTGGTACGGTGTGCGCGGCAACGCGGTGCGGCACAGCTTGATGCTGGCAGACCTGGCGTACGGCGTGGTGTTCAACCACGAGGTGTTCCACGTGTTTCTGGCTTCCAACAGCGACTCGTCACTCGACGGACTCGCGTTCCCGCGACTGCTGCTGCCCTGGATCCGCCAGCTGGGCCACTTCCTGAGCTTCTTCCCCGAGAGCCAGGAAACGACGATGCCGCTCCGTCAGCTTTACGACCAGCTGCGGAAGTTCGAGCTCAGTTAAGATGAGCAAGTGTTGGGCATAAGCACTCGCTGTGAGCGCATGTTTCCTATCCACACATCCTTGTAAAACATGTAAAAATGAAATGAATGCGTCGCTCCAAGCTCCAAATCAGGCGCTCAAATCAGGGTTTTACTGTGTTTACCGATTGCTTTAATTTCATGTGGTCCACATTCTTTCGCGCCAAGAACGCATTTGCCCTTGCGGCAGTGCTCTGCTGAGGTATTTGCACAAAGCCGAAGCAAGGCTCCGATTGCCATGACGCTCAAGGAGCCGCCACCGCCGCACGAGGAGCTGTTCCTTCCAATAGAGGAGGACTCGCTGCTCTTTCAGATTTGCTTCTACTACGGGCTGCTCGTCGTACTTGTGGAGGTGGTCGTGCCGCTGCTCTTCCAGCGGCGACTGCGTCTCTTTCTGCCGAATGTGCTCCCGCAGGCGCCACTGTTGAGCGACGACGCCTTCCAGCACCAGAAGACGCAGCTGAGCACGCAGCTCCGCGAGTTGCAGCGTGCGAGTTCGGCTGCGAAGAAGAAGAAGCAACAGCAGCAGCGATGGCGCAAGCCCGTCGACACAGCGGTAAGGTTGCAGCTGGCGTGGGTGGTTTCACTTGATTTTCGCTACAAAAGGCTCTTTTGCTAATCACAATTGCACCTGTGCTTGTGTTTGTAGGGACTTTCCGATAAGAAGAAGACGCCAATTAGTGAAGGAGCTGCATGGAGCGAGTACAGCGCCAGTCACGACGCCTCCTTTTCCAAGCCACGACTTCCATCTTCGGTGCGCGCACAAAGTGCTGGAAAGAGCGCAAAGTCGAGTGTTAGCTCTGCATCGAGAGCTCGAGAGCTTGAGGCGAGAAGTTTGAAGCAAGGAATGAGTGCGATTGCTGAAGGGAACCTCCTACCGTCCAAGCTCCAGCAGCCGTCACGTTCGTTCTTCGCGTCCACGTTCTCAGCAACCCAAGGTGCGTCGACTATCCCTGGGACTGCTGGTGTCACTTCTTCGTCTGCGCCGTCGTCAAGACAATTATCGGGAGAGCGACGCCCGCCGGAGAGACGGCTGAGTGCTGGGGGAACAGGCGCGAAAGCTTCGGTTACAGACACGCAGCAGCGCCAGGTACAGCGCGAAATGCGCCGGTATTCGTGGCAGAGAGAGACTACAGAGGAGGACGATGATGTGCCTGCCTCGAAGCTCTCCCAGCCTTCGTTCTTGTACTCTTCGACAAGAAGAGAAATCCCTGACGACTCTTCTGAAAAGCAGCGCGCGTATGAACGCTCCGGCCAAAGAGACTTCGACGCAGCAGAGATGGAGCCCCAGCAAGAGCTCCGCTGTGAAGAGCCCACAGAGTTCACGTCTGCACGATACGATACCTACGACTACGATGAAGTAGAAGAGATGCTGCCGTCCGAGTTGCCAAAGCGATCCATTGCGCCTTTTGCGCCGACGCAGCAGAGTATCTTTGACGACAGCGACGAAGAGTTCATGACGGTGATCCGACGCCCACGAAGCCCCGTTCCGATGGCCCCGAGTCGGACATTCACGAGCTTTGGCAACGAGCAAATGGACGTTGAGCGAACGATCTCCGCTGCGTTTGGTGGACGTCCGCTAGGAGGAGTGGCAGCGATTCCAACAACTCATTATCAGCCAGTCACAGTAGCTCCACCCGTAGCAGCAGCAGCGCCGTATCACCAAGTGAACATGTACGAACAGCCACATGCACAAGCTCGTCCACAACAACAGCAACAGCAGCGGAATCAGTTCATCACCAGCAGGAGGGAGACTCCCGATGCACGCAACCATCGCCAGGAAGAAGCGTTTGGAACGACCAACTATCGCGAAGTTGCTCGAGACAGGTATGCTCTCTCGTTAGCTCATTTGCCGTAATACTAGGTGAAACCCAGTAATCATCTCGTATGTGCTGCATGGAAATGAATAACAACAGGACGCCGAAAATCATCCGCAAAATCGCGTTTGACGAAGAGATGATGGCACTGGCCGCGACACCTGATGCGAACGCAGCAGCAGGCGCGAAGCGCAAGCGCTCCAAGATCTTCAGTCCCGAGGACGAGGCGCAGGACTTTAGTCGACGACGGACGCGGCTGTAAACTTCAAACAACACACAAAGAGAGCAAGAGTTATATAGTAAGATCCGATCCAGCAGCACAGCAGTAGGTGAAAACTTGTTGTAATGGCTGGTTGGGCAATTTCCTTGTTGGTTGAGGATATGAACCTTGCTGCCATGATAGAAAACAGGTCAACAACTATATCCTACAAGCTCCAGGTCCCGATGGAAGGTGTGTGCAATATTGGTGGTGTCTGTCTACTGGTGCTCCTCCTTGCCGGTCTTGACGATGTAGAAGAGCGCGTGGATGTTGTTGTTCTTGATGGCTTTCCGGCACGCGGCCACGACCGTGGACTTGGCGTTGCCGAAGCGTAACCGCGCGGCGAGCTGAATCATGCTGTTGACCTCCTTGAGCGCGTCCAGTAGCGCCTGATGGTTGGTGCTGCGCTTCGTGTACTCGCCCAGCAGCTGGTTGTTGAGCGTAAAAAGCTCCGAGTAGTATCTCCGCATGCGACCCCTGTCATCCAACAAAGTCACAAAGCACCCGAGTTCAGCCAATCATTCAATCATCCAATCAGTCCAGTTCAGCACTTGAGCACCAAGCAACGCGTACATGTCGTTGAGGATTCGCGCGTCCTCGGCGCGGATGACGAGGTTCTTGACCTGGTTCGAGTCGTCCGCCATCTCGCCTGTGAGCTTGAGGCGGATGGCGTTGCACTCGTCCACGCGGATGAGCAGGTTCTTGAAATCGTCCATCTGACGGGGAAAGTCCGCGAGCGACTCGAGCTCGCGCCACTCCAAGTGCGCGCACATGTCCTGCACGAGTTCGGCCGCGAGGTCCATGTCGTCGGTGCGGATCACCGTCTCGTTGGGCGCGATGGAGATGCACAGCGGGCTCCCGTCCTTGAACGATTTGAAGAAGAGCTCCACGGTGGTGTCTTCCGAGCATGACGCGTTGAGCTTGAACGAGTTCTCGATCCACGAGCACATGAGCGCGGTCTTGACGGGCGTCTTGAAGCACACGTTGCCTCTGGGTTCGCTCTCGGGTCCGCTGGGCAACTGCAGGAACATGGCGAACTTTGGCAGCACGTACGAGAGCTCGAACACGTGGAACGACGTGTTGTTGCCGCGCGAACCCACGAGCACTTTGAAATCCATCTTGGCTGGGACGTACTTTGTCAGCTGCAGCGGGATCGTCACCGTAGAGACCATGGCCGGCGGACGGATCACGAGCGACTCGCCCTCGAAGATGCCGACGTCGTACTCGTAGATTGTGACCATCTTGATTACGCTCTCGTTCTCCGTGGACACCTGGAGATCGAATGCATTGGACGCCTTCGTGGCCGTCGACTTGATGTGGATCTTGGTGCCGGCCTTGATGCGCAGGCCCGTAGTCTTGGCGTTCTTGCCCGCGGCCGAAGAGGACGACGAACTAGAAGACGTGATCACCTCGAGGGACTTGAGCTCCAGTTGCAGCCCAGCCTTGTGCTTGGAGAGCTTCGCGACCTCTTTCTCCTCGTGCGCCGCCTTGTCGGTCGCCGCCATCGCCGTGGGGAAGTCACCCGCCGCCATGAAGTACCCGCGGATCTCGCCGTCCGCCGAGCAGCAGATGATCTCCTCGTTGCCGTCCATGCGGTAGTCCGCCGTGACGAGCGCCGCGACGGGCGACGCGAACATGTCCTTGTGCACCACCTCGCCGTTCGTGAGCTTGCGTGACTCGAACTTGCCGTTGCTCCAGCCGATCACGATCTCCTTCTCGCCGTCGCCGTTGATGTCGAACGCCTGGATCGCCGTGGGCGTGTTCTTGGACTTGACGCGCCACGCGCGGTGCTTGCTCTTGTACACGCCCACGGTGCCATTCTGCAGCGCGTAGCCGAACATCTGCTTCTGGATCGGCGCGAGCGCCAGGATCGCGCTTGTCTCCGTGCACTCGTACACAGTCTCCTCGTTCTGGAATGCGCGGATCTCAAAGTCGTCCGAGCCCACGACGAGCTCGTCGCGACCGTGGCCCGTCACATCCGAGAGCGTCATGGCGCGCACGTTGTCGCCCGTGACGGTCCAGAAGAGCTCGTTGCCCTCACGGCCATACCCTTGTAGTGAGCAGTTGCCGCCGACGACCACCATCTGCGACGGCGCGGCGTTGCTCGTCTTCATCGCGGGGGCCGGCGCGAAGAGCATCGTGTTGACGCCGTCGGGCACGTCCTTGTAGAAGATGTCCGAGTTCTTCTCGACGTTGTACGCGAGCAGACTCGCCTGCGTGCCGACCACGAGCGTGTCGCCTGGGTCCGCGTCAAGGAACTTGCCCGTGCAGAGCGCCGAGATCTTGCGGTTAATCTTGAGGAAGCGCACGTTCTGCTCCGAGTCCTCGATGCTGCCGTCGTTGCGCTCGTTGGGCGAGTGGATGAACACTTTGCCCGCGGTCGTGCCGCACGCGAGCGACGGGTGCTTGCCATTGAACTTGCCCACCTGCGCCACGCGCTCGAGCACGGGCTGGTGCAGGTGCAGCTGGAACGCGGGCAGCATCGTGAATCAGGGGGAGAGAATACTCGCAGAGGGAGAGAGTACTAGAGATGGCTAGAGATGGCGCCACGAGTGCTTTTGCATGCCACGATCTCTATGTCAGCACACTGTATGTGTGTCGGTGCTACCTGCCGATCATCCGTCCCATTTGCTTTTGTGACCTTTCATGATTGTGTGACTCAGATGCTCAATCAGACTCAGATAAACAGGCCACCTGAGTCCAAGCTGGTGCTGATACTTCTGAGTCTGATCGTTTGCTGGAGTGCAAACAGCTTTGAATCCACCAAATCATCATCATAGGTTACAAGCACAAAATAGCAAAGCAGCACAAGCAACGCAGCAGAGTGATGGCGAGCAAACCGGTGGTGACATTCGTGACGGGCAACCGCAACAAGCTGACGGAGGTAATCGCGATCCTCGGCGCGGACTTCCCCTTCGAGCTGCGCAACCAGGCGGTGGACCTCCCGGAGCTGCAGGGTGAGCCGGCGGACATCGCCAAGGAGAAGTGCCGCCTCGCCGCCAAGCAGGTGAACGGTCCCGTTCTCGTGGAAGACACGTCGCTCTGCTTCAACGCGCTCAAGGGACTGCCAGGTCCGTACGTGAAGTGGTTCCTGGAGAAGACCGGCCACGAAGGGCTCAACAACATGCTCGCCGCCTACGAGGACAAGTCGGCGTACGCGCAGTGCATCTTCGCGTACGCGTCTGGCGCGGACGACGCGGACCCCAAGGTGTTTGTCGGCCAGACGCCCGGCGTGATCGTGCCGGCACGCGGGCCAGCGAATTTCGGATGGGACCCGATTTTCATGCCGGACGGCTACTCCGTGACGTACGCCGAGATGGAGAAGGCCACGAAGAACTCCATCTCGCACCGCTACAAATCGCTCGAGCTGCTCAAGGCGTTCCTCGTTCAGCAGCAGCAGCAGTAGGCGGGAGATAACACAAGCTGGTAAATGGATATCACGAAGAGCTACGTTCACATGATCGACCTCAGATACAAACGCAAACAACAAGAAGCCGACAAGCATTGGGTCTGAAAACACACACCTTTTTTTCCTTCTTTTCTTAAAAAAGCAAATAGATCGTCTATACATCATTCATCTTCAGCGATTGACTTGGGGGATCGCGCACCACGTGTACTCTTGTTGGGTGGGGTGGGTGAGCAAAATAACTAATTCAGAGCCGAGCTCAGCGCCGCCTGGAGCTCCGGGCTCAGCTGCGCCGCGACCTCCTTGATCTGGCCCTCGAACGCGCCAAAGAGGCCGCGCACGCACACCTTGATCTCCTCCTGCTCCTCCTCGTCCACGCTCGTCGACGCGAGCGACTTGGCGTACACTTCGATGATCTGAGGAATGAAGCTCACCACTGCCGCGTTCTGCGACTTGACCAGGCCGTTCAAGCACTTGAACACCACGGCGTTCTCGTCAAAGTCCGCCTTCAGCGGCAGCGCATCGAGGAACACTGGCAGTACGTGCTCGAGCGGCACACTGCCCACGCCCGCGATGATCAGGCGAGCGACCGCCGCAGCCGCGTTGTCGACAACAACGTCGTCGTTGCCTTCGCCAACGAAAAGCGGACGCACGGCGTGCAGGATCTGCTCGTACGCAGGGTAGAGCTTCTCACCGCTGATTTCGGCCAAGATTCCCACGCAGAAGGCGCTGTTCGCCTTGAGCACGTAGTTGTCCGACGCGAGGCCCTGGATCACCACTGGGAACACGCTCTCGACAAAGTTCAGGGCCGATGGACCCAGTTCGCGAAGCACTTCCGCGAAGCAGCCGACCGCGGCGGCGCGGTCACGCGAGGCGCGCAGACCGGTCGCGAACGCTAAGAAGTTCGGGAACAGCTCCTGGAAAGTCGCAAGGAAATGCTCACCGTAGCACTTGCTGAGCACGCCGATCAGCTCCGAGGCGGACTCGAGCACAGAGCCGCCCTCCGCGTCTTCCTCCTCGTCGTCGTCCTCGGCGCTCGCCTGGCACACGTGGGTGTGGGTGAGCACAGCCTGGGTCACACGGGTGATCTCAGCGAGGTGGTCCACGGTCACGACTGGGCCGACGCGCGCAGACATGGCCTTGATTGCGTTGAAAGTCTTCTCCACGACGACTTCCTCAGGGTCCTCGAGCAAGTCTTCCACGAGAGCCTTCATCACAGCGTTCACGATCACAGCGTTGTTCGGGGTGAGGATCGCCTTGTTGAAGTCACCCTTAGTCCACACCTGAGCGTCGACGCTGCCTGGGTGCGACGCGTTGAACGAGCAGATCACAAGCGCCGCAAGCGCTTCAGCGACAGCGGCACGCACGTCCTCGTGGATGTATTCGGTCAGTGGCGCCAGCGCCTCCAAGAACTTTGGAATGAACTTGTCGAAGATCGCACCGCAGTTCAACGCCATCTCTTCCACGGCAGCCACAGCGCGCACCTTCGAGTTGAGCGCGTCTGTGCGGATGCTGATGTGGCGCAGCAGGTTGTCGTCCTCGTCTTCATCGTCGTCCGAGTCGAGACCCTCGAGCACGTCCTCTTCGTCGTCCACAACGCGGATGCCCTCATCGCTTTCGATCTCCTTCAGCACGTAGGTGGCAGCCTGCTCAAGGAAAGGTGCAAACTCCTCCTTGTAGATGCTCGTGATGTTGATGAAGTAGACGAACGCCTGCTCCTTCAGCTCCGAGTCGTCCAAATCGAACGACGCGAACACGAATGGCATCGAAGACGCAAAGTACGGGCGGAACGTCTCCTTACCAAGCGCAGTCGCGAGGTAGCCAAGGCACTCCATGGCAGCGCCGCGGAGGAAGAAGTACTTTGGGTCCGTGATGTTCCAGAATGGCTGGATCAGCTCAGCGACCGCCTGGAAGTACGGCAAGAACGCGTCCTTGGCACCAATCGCGATCGAACCCAAGGCGTCGAGCGCCATCTTCTGCAGTTGAGGAGACGGCATGCGGAGTACGCTTACAAGCTTGGTCACCAACGTGTCCAAGTACGGGAGCACCTGGTGGCTCTCCATGCTCTGCGTGATCTCGTCCAAGACATACAGAGCTGTCGCCTTGATGGCGCTCGTGCTGTCGTCCAACAAAGCGATACCGATCGGCAGGATGTCGGTGTAGTGGTCCGTAATGTTTGGCTGCAAGAACTCAGCAAATTGGCCGAGAGCGAAGCACGCCGCCTCGCGAACCTTCTGGTCAGGGTCCTGCGCCACGCGGTACACCGCTGGCAACAGCTCGTTCACGTTCTCGCACATGAACTCGCAGCAGCCCTCGGACAAGATACCGAGCGCCAACACACCAGCCTTGCGCTTGCGGGCGTCTGGAGCCTGAATGTATTCGTTGCAGATGCCGAACACCACGCTGTTAAGGTACTTGGCCGGCACGCTGAGCGCGAGGCTGTCGAGCGTCTGCTGTGCGAGGTGACCTGGCGACTCATCATCTTCGTCGTCGTCCTCACCGTCCTTGGAGTCACGCTCCAACAGGTTGGAGATCAGACCGCACGAGACGTCGTCATCATTCGCGACAATGTCGAGCATGGTCGTGAAGATCTTGGCGACCAAGTTCTTCTTGCCAATCGTCTTTGGTTTCTTCTTGATGAACTCACCAAGAGCGTACGAAGCAGAGGCGCGAGTGCTCACTTCAAGCTTGTCGTGCACAATCACCTGGAGAAGCAGCTCAATGAACACTGGGAAAGCCTGGTCAAGGATCGGGAACGGGTGCGACGCAATCTCCGAGAACACGTCCAAGAATTCGACGGCTTCTGGCTCGGCGCCGTTGACGACGCACTGCTGAAGCACTTCGATCTGCAATGGCACCAGCGCCTGGAAGCCGCGCAGGTCCTGCTCCTCCAAGAACTCGATCAGAGCGCACGCAGCGCGCATCGACGCGACGCGCACCTTCAAGCTCTGTGGGTCCTGCAACGCTGCGGCGTACAAGTTCTTCAAGTCGTTGAAGTGTGGCTGCAGGTGTCTTCCCATCGACTCCCCGAGCAGCTGGAGCAACTTCATGCTGATCTCGCGCTGGTCTTCGCTGGCGCTCGACGCGCACGTGTTGATGAAGATCATGAGCTCTGGCCACTTGCCCGACGGCACTTCGTGGAGCGCCAGGCTGCTGATCAGCGTGGCGACGGCGGAGCGCACAACGTGGACAGGGTCTTCCGCGGCGCGCTGGAGCAGCGCCTGCTTGACGCCCGCCTGGGTGGCTTCGTCGAGCTTTGGCCAATGCTTGAACACCTTCTTGCGCAGCATGAGGGCGGCCAACTGGCGCACCTCTGGCTTGGCCGAGAGCTGCAGCTGGGTCATGAGACCGCCGACCGAGGAGATCTTCTTCAAGTATGCCTTGATGGCGACCTCGGCCTGCTTAATCTGCTCCGTGTCCGGGTGCGTGAGTTGCAGGAGGCATGCTTCGAGTTGTTCTGGGGTGAAGTCGGCCATATTGAGCGGAACGAGTGTGCGTGTCCGCGGGATATGGGAAATGCAGCGGGCCGTTCGCTCAGCGGCGAGGCGAGGAAGGACAAGCGAGCGAACGTGAGTGGCGTGGCGTGGCGGTCGCCACAGGATGGCTCCAGTCAAATCAAGCCACATTTGTGCGTTGGCGCCAAAAAGACTAGAAAACCTCGCGAGCTTTTTAAAAACCTCGCTCGAAACTTGCAAAACCTTGGTCGACCTCGAGGTTTTAAGCCATTCTATGTACCAAAATGACTGGTGACGGAAGTGACAAGCCAGCGAGGAAGAAAACAGGCGGCATACCAACGACTGTTGCACGAAGATGCCATACCGATATGCGCGCTGGTTACCAACCCATGTCGGGCGTCTCGATGGACAACGGACAGTCCACTTAAAGGAAAAGTGCACCCATCCTTGCTGCTTGCCACTCGTGCTCCGCTGTCCATTCGTTCAATCTTCACCCATTCACTCGAATTGGTCAGCCATCTTTGACGACCGCTCGTGCTCGAGTCACTGAGTCAGTCCATTGACATGTGAGCAGCTTTTCATCAGGGTTTCTGGATTTTCCTTGGCAGGCGGTCGATGTACACATTTCTCGATCTGATGGCCACATCGCTTGATGGTCGATTAGCGAACCCTGAGGAAGACAGAGCACACCAACAGACCTGCTGCAACGTCAGCCACACTTCATGAGCGTCTCTTCCAGCACCCGCAGCTCCTCTTCCGACAGTTCCGTACAACTCGCTTCCATGTTCGCATAGAGGTTTTTGTAACTGGACGGCTGCAACAAGTGTACGAACAGTTCTCCGTCGTGTTGCTCAGTCGATCGAGCCACAGCCACCTCGGTGCTAGCTGCCAAGTCATCGCTTGAGACGAATGTGCTTGGCGACTCGTGGCTGCTTGGCAAAAGCGCACCAGTTTTCTGTTTCCCATCATTCACAAGCGAGAAAGAAACGATAGCAGGTCAATCGGTTAGTAGCAACTCAAAGGGACACTCGAATGTAGGCGCCGTACCTGACTCGACTGCAACACCGTACCCACACACCCTCGGCGATTTTCTTGCTCCGATCGCGTCGCCAATGAACCTGGGGCTGGGATGTTGATCTTGCTGTCGCGAACACCACCATCATGAACTGTGCATTCCCCAACATCAATCTCCATCAACGCTTGCCGGAGAGCACCAACAGACTCGTCTGCATCGCAAGCAGATTCTACCTGATGCTCATCGATCGACTGAATCGTGGCG
>JALBYZ010000419.1:0-28878 GCA_038050575.1 Globisporangium mamillatum | reverse complement strand
GCATACGCGCAACGCGTAACCTGCCGTAAGGCGTGCAGCACTTTGGCGAGTTCTGTGTGCGCGGCGGGAGGGTTGCCCGGGTAAACCCCCTCCTGAATCTCGTGAGCGTGTCGGTTTGTTCTGATTCCACAATTTTGGCTCGGATTTGGCAGTAACAGATGGCGACCACTCGTGACACGCACTGTACTCTTCAACCTGTAATTTCTAATACCTCTAACAAAGCGGAAACCTTTAAAAATAGATTTTTTGCATGGTGTGTTTTTGCGTCTCAATTTGGGGGGTTTGCCTGTACTTCCTTTCCCTTTTTGTTAGACCCGGATCTTTGTTTCGAGGGTAAACAAAACGTTTTTTGTTGTTGTGCTAATTATATCAGTTATAAGGTAGTAGATTTTACTTTTGTTAATTTCATTGATATTTTGTGTATTTATAAAATATTTTACAGTATTCAAGAGGTTCTCGATTGAAGCGACAATAAAGCCATCGATCGGTCAGTCTCAGCCAAAGAAACTTTTTTGGACAGCAGCAACAACATGAGCATCATGATGCAGCGCTTTGGCGGACTCGCGCAGCGCTTGGCGTCGCGCCTCCATGTCAACGCTCACCACGCAAGACGCGCGTGCGTTCTGCAGCACCACAGCAGCAGTATCAGTGCCCAGCCATTTTTTGCGGGATCCGGTCTGCAGCTCCGGTGTTCCCACCACTACAGTCACTCGCACAGCCACTCGCACCCGTTCGCGTGCACGTGCGCGCGCCACTTCAGCTCACGCTCGAGCGACAGCGAGACGCCAGTTTCCTCTCCTGCTTCTGTGTCGTCATCGCTGCCGTCGATCGAGTCGGATGATGCTCCGAAGGAGTCGTTCTCGGACGTGCCTGGCGTCGAGTCGCCTGGCGAGAAGTTCGTGATGCTCTACACGTGTGTGGGTAAGTCTCGCCTACCGGCTTGTGCTGTTTGACGATCGATTTTATTTATCAATATGGACGTCCGTGTATGGCAATGAGGGTTTATGCATGTGTGCTGGCGTTTATGGCAGCAGTGCTAACAGTTACGAACTGTTGTTGTTGTTACTACGTTGTGTATATATTGCAGTGTGCGAGACGCGATCTGCGAAGACCATCAGCAAGCACGCGTACCACAAGGGCGTAGTGCTCGTGCGCTGCCCGGGCTGCGAGAAGCTGCACCTCATCGCCGACCGCCTCGGCTGGTTCGACGACGAATCCGTGGACGTCGAAAGCATCCTGGCGGCCAAGGGCGAGATGGTGCGCGTCGCGACGCACGAGAACGTTCTCGAACTGACGGACCTGGAGATCTTGGGAAAGATGCGCAAAGACGAATGAGCAGGTGCCAAAAGTACCTGGAAGCCTAAATACACGCCTTTCGTTATGTGAGCAGTAAATTAATTTTCTTTTTGTTGCTGGCTGTTGGTAGAGAAAAGAATGAAGAGCTATTCTCCTCTGTAGCTATAGCTGTCGCTAGCTGTTCGCTTGAATTGAGTTTCTGGACTGAGCTGAGTTGAGCTTGTGCCAAGCTACTCTGCCACAGCACCTTCCGCATTCGCGTTGTTCTCCTGGATGAACTTGAGCCACGGTCGACGCCCGCCGCCGCGGAACATGACCGACTCGTGCGTGTTCACCTGCACGGACGGGTTCGCGGACGCGAGCTTCGTGGTCTTCATTAACCGCGTCGAGTCCATCGTGCTCGTGTCTATGTGCTGCTTGCGCTTCTTGCTCTGGTTCGCGTGCCGCGTCATGTGTTCCTGGAGCGTCTCTTCTTTGCCGTACATGCGCGCGCACACGGGGCATTTGAACCATTGCTTGCCACCTTTCATCTCAATGATTGGCTTGAGCTCGTCTGGCAGCACCAGCAGCTGGAGATCGCTCGCGCTCTCTTTCTTCACGTTGTCGTTCGCTTTTCCCGGGCAGTTGTGGAACTGCATGCCGCGCTTCGCGTTGAACTTCATATCGCAGTTCGGACACATGAACGGATGCAGCTTCTTCTCGTCTACAGGCTTGTTCAACGGCGGCGGGAGCGCCGCGGCACCGCCTTGCTTGAGCTTCCCCATCTTGATCGCGTTCTGCGCCGCGTACATCTCTTTGCCCGTATCCAAGTACGACGCGATCACGCAGCCGGCGACCATGGCGTCGAACTGGTGCACGTGCTCGCGAACGTCTCGGAACTCGGCGAACATCTTCTTGGCGCGGCTACCGACGATTTCATGAAGATCCAGATTGCTGATCGTGTGGTCGATGAGCCGACACGCTTTTTGTTTCATCTATTTGCACATATAGCAGTAATTGCCACGATTCATGCACAGACAAGAATACAAACAGGGTCAACATGTTGGCCTTTTTGATCACCACACATGGACAAGCGGATGCCAAGGCTCCTTCTCCACAACAACTGCCTCCAATACCTGATCCTTGTACCCAATACGCGTGCGGCGCTCATCTTTGCCCATTTGACTCAGGTTCATCTCCACAAACTCGGCCGCGCGTCTCAGGTTCCCTGCCATTTCGCCGTCCTGCTCAGGAGAAATTTAATCATGTCAGTCCCTATTCAGTATGGTTTCTTTTTCGTACCGTGCGAGCACATTGGAAACAAACCTGCGAGATGAGCGTGCGCAGGTTGTGGCCCGTGGAGAAGAGTTTGTTCGGCGCGGGACCGTGGTGCGACTTGTCCTCTTCGCCCTCGAACTTGCGGTACGCACTGCCTTCATGCACGATATGGTCCTGTACAACAGTGCCGCAGCCATTGCCGTCAAGCCCGTTGCAGATCGTGTCGCCACGCGCGTAGTCCGTGATGAAGTTGTTCTGGTCCGTGTTGCCGCATGTCTCGCATCGGAATCGCGGCGCTGTGTTGGGTAGAGTTTACATACCATGAGTCATACGTCCTTTAAGCAAGTACATATGGTAGAATGACAAAACTACGCATGCAGCTCACCTGACTTCTGCTCCGCGTCCAGCTCCGAGAACTCATCGGCATCCGACTTGCCGGCCTGTTTCATCTTCTTGATCAGAAGCATCACGTCGTTCACCTTCAGCTCCGGCACGAGCAGGTTTACGATGCGGTCTTCCATGGGTAGCACAGGCTCGTCCACGGACTTCGCCTTGGGTTGCGGACGAGACGAAGAAGAGGAGCTGCTGCTGCTTGCAGGCTCTTTCTTCACGTGGCTACTCTTCTTCGCCGCATCGCTCTTCTTGCGCTTCTCGCTCGACTGTATCAACACACATACACACAACACAACAGTATTTCAGTCAGTTATATACGCTCTTCACACACACATACACACTTCCTGCACGCCGTCATCACCGTTGTTTGTACCTGTTCTTCCGCCTTGATGCTGACAGAAGCCGTGGACGCAGGCGCCACGCCCACGTCCGGCGGAGGGATGTCGGCGATGCCAAAGTCCACGAAGTCGTCGGCGTCGCCCGAGTTGAGCGCCGCGAAGAAGTCGTCGGCGCCAGCGTCCAGATCCATTGCGTTCTCGGTCTCTCTCTCACTCAATTGACTCTCAGGTGGCTGCTGATGGAGCTGTCTGTCTGCTGGGCATTCACCACTTTGGCGCAAAACGATAAATGACAGGAAGACGGGAAGGGGGGCGTGAGTGAGCAGACAGACAAAGCACAGTCGACCCTCTGCTAACGCGTATATCCTCTGTTATAGAGTAATACCTCTGAAAAAAAATCCAAAAAGGGATGTTCTGGAACTTTATCTATATAGCTACAGAGGGCTACTGTATAGTTTATGAGCCAACAGAGGGAGCACCTTCGACTGATAACTCGCGCGGCACACAGGACAGAGCGGCACTTCGTAGATGTTGAAGTCCTCGAAGGCGCGCAGACACTGCGAGTGGAAGAGGTGCGAGCAGCTCAGCAGCGACGCACCGCGCAGATCCACACTGTTGAGCGCAAGTAGTAACAGGTAGCAGGTCAGTAAGTGCACTTGGCTATTGACCTACTGGTTGCGTTATCTGCTGGCTGGTAAAGCCAAAGAACTCACCTGAACGGGTTGATGCAAATCGCGCACTCCTTCTCGTCGCGAGCGCATGCCTACGATGAGAGCAAACGCAAAGGCGCGATTGAGCTGTTGTGGTGATCAAGAGTTCTGCCGGTAGAATCGAAAGTTTGGTTACTCACCTTGTGGTAAATGGCAGTCCAGTCATGTCCAGCGTTGTGGGGTCCCCTAGAAGGATCTAAGCAACACAAGAGAGAGGATCAGCATACTGATTAGCATGAAGCATATGACGCCTTAGTGATACAACGAGACCATTCTGTATACCTTCGTCAATCTCTGGTTGAAAGACGCGCCGACTGAAGCTGATGGACTTGTCGAACTCGAAGAGGAGCGAGTCAATGGAGTCGTCGCGCTGCCGCCTCGCCGCCACGATCCGGTCGGTGGCTTTGCTCACTCTATCACATTTTACGAGCGTACGAAATATTGCCGAGACGACTTTAGTTGGAGGCATGCTGATACAACGATAGGGGGAAAAGCGCCTGCGAAGCGAACCTATTTGCCAGAAATCGCCTTCGCCGCACGGGGTCGCCCTTGCCAGACTTGTAGAACTGCACAGAGATCCAGCAACGTTATTCCAAGGGTCTAAACCTGCCGAGAAACTCCAAAATGCCAGAGTTGATGCAGGACGAACAGCTACGCACCTGATGCCACAACACAGCAACTCGCCGACGAGCCAGGAACCCACGAAAGATTGCCTGTTGTGGATATTGAAGAGATGAGCAACATCAACATTCCAGCACAAAGTGATTTTGAGCGGGTTTGACGTACTTGAATGCGTTTGGCGCAAAACTGTCGATGGTAAGAGGACGCCTTTGCAGTCCCTCGCTTCTGGTAGTCCTGCTTGCGACACAGCGGACACACGCGCTGATTTGTGCGGAGGAACCTGGCAGGAGACACGAGGCATCAATCGTCAACAATGAAAGACTACGAACGTCTCAAAAGCCATTCTCCCAACCAATCAACCTCTCGAAGCTCGTGATGCAGTCGAGATGGAACACGTGCGAGCAGCTCAGGATCATCTGGCCCTTCACGCCAAAGAGCTCGCGACAGATTGAGCAAGGGTGTGTGAGGTCGCCTCGCTCTTCGGCCTGCTTCTCGCAGCGCTCCCAGTCGTCTCGCGAGAGTTTCGGTGACGGACATGCCACGAGTCCTCGCTTCTGAGCCAGCGTGAGGCTCGCGCGAGCCTCACGCTCTTTGGATCGGAAAGTTCTGCACGCAGAGCACCGGTCTCGCTCTTTTCGTGAGGCGATTTGCTGTTGGACTTCCTCGTTTTCAAACGTGCAGGCTTCACAAATCCACACTTTACGATACTCGGAGTGCGAACTCGTTGCGATTGCTGGAGTAGGTTCTCGTTTCCCAATGAGCTTCCCGCTGACATGGAACTGAACGAAATTGAAGACGTACTTAAAGAAGTTATAGCGACATTGAGAAACAGTCGCAGGCTACTTCGAGTACCTACCGCTGATGGGGTTTTGGTTTTGGCAACAGCTGTAGCAGCAGCAGCGCTTTGGTTGTTGGATCGAACTGGAGGCTTCCGCGGAAACAGGTTGAGTGTGATCGAGCGCGCCAAGTGATCCTGATAAACGAGAGGGGGGCATGAGAATTTACGAAACATAACGGCCAACTTGTGGATTTTCGAACGCTTGTGCGCGCATACTGCTGCTGTAGTAGAATACCTGCAAGGCTGCCGCGTTGATGACCGTGGACGACTGCTGCATCACGTTCGGGAGCTTTGCTGCCACCACCAAGGCGTATCGATTGATGAGTTCTCCCTTCAGCTATGCCGTAGCCAATCGGATGTACGCACCCACAACTTACAATCAGTGCTCTTGTGGTTCGAGTAGCGCTTCATATTGTCTCTCTTTGCAATCTGAACGCCAGCGCTTAAACCCGCACCAATCGCGCCGTTTCGTGACAGACCACCATTCCGATCAAAAGGTCGGCCACTTCACATTTTCCAAAGTCGGGTGGTTACTGTTCTCATCGCGCTTTTCCGACCAGCCAACGTGTCTTTCGGTCCCATTACTTAAGTCCTCCCGGTTTGAAGCCAGAGGCCGATTGACTGAGAGAGAAACAGCGAGAAAACATGGAGCCAAAGCACCTGGACCACGACGACGAACTCGGATGCAAGATCAGCAAGATCAAGCTCTCGGGTGACAAGCAGACGCGGCTAGACGTCAAGAGCAGCGGCTCACAGGACGATGCGGCTGAGGCGAAGCTCGATCTGGAGGTCGAGCGTGAGTGGAAGCAGCTACAGAACGAGGCGGGCGGAGGCAAGATCGAGATTTCCAGCAACCCACGCGCGCGCAAAATCGCCAAGGGGCTCGTCATGTACGTACGCTCTTCGCTTATTAGTCAAGAGCTTGATGGCTTGTAAGCAACGGCTATGTAGCTAACGAGGGGTTCATTCTGTTTTGTTGGACAGCAACCACATGAACATGCGCTGTGGGGACACAGGGAAGCTCATGTGGCAGTCGGAAGAGTGGGGTGAGGATATCTACAAGACCGAGCAAGAAGGTACGCTCGCTAGTGTGTATACGCTTAGATAGAGAGCCCCGTTCACTTGAAGCCCTACACTCCATTCGTTCTATGCATGCTAGCGCACTTGCCGGCGGCGATCCTCAAGTGCACCGCCGTATCGCGGGAGATCAACTTTAGCTCTGCGGAGGAGATCACGCAGTTCCAACTGGAGCAGCGCGTGTTCCTGGACGGCAGCTGCATCGAAGAGTGGCTCTTCGCGTTCGGCTACGTGATCCCCGGCTCGACCAATACGTGGCAACAGACCATCGAGTCTGCTGGTGCCGAGAACATGCTCGACCCCAAGACCATCAGGTAAAGTCATATTTGCTAGCTGAAAACGTTGGCAACAAAGAGCTCACAAGAAATGGAAATGCTTTGAACAGCGGGAAGCTGACGATAGAGACCGCGTTCTACGACGGTCAGCTGCCGATCGCCAAGACCGTCTACAGAATATTTTATGTCTAAAGTCGTTTGGAGAGCAAGAGTAGCTGCAATGCACACATGCGTTCCTAATGCTTCGAGGTTGTGCAGAATACAGCGTCAGTCGGAAGATGAGAAAGGCTCCATACGGACGCTCTTTCCATCCATCCACGAGTGATTCTCCTTACCGAAAGATCTAAAAGCTAAACTCGATGCAACTTGTTTACAGACATGTCTGGCGCTCTTCGTCGTGTTCTTCGTCGTAGTTGGCTCGCGTGTTGTCTGGATAGAACGACAGGTCGACCTTGAACGCGTACAGGTCTGGAATGGGCGACGGGACGGGGAATTTCGTCTGCGCTTTGCTCTTGCCGTTTGCGGACTTCGCTGGCTGACTCGCTTGACCAGTGACGTGCAGGACGAGCTTCTTCGGGCTGTCCAGAATCCACCTGCGGTACAGTTTCACCATTTGCTTCTTTGTGCATTTCTCGAGCTCCTTCGCGAGCTTCTCGTCGATGCCAAAGTCCAAACGACCCGAGGCAATCTCGTGCCAGTAGCGATGCGTCGTCTCGAGCAAATTGTGGTCTGGCTCGAGCTTCTTGAGAATCTGAGCTTGCACGTGGTCTCGAAAGTGCTCGTCTGGCATCATTCGGATCGCTTCTTCAAAGTCGATCATGAAGCGATCGATGCAGTACGAAATGTACTTTGCATCGAAGAGCGATGACTGTACCATGACGCCAAAGCCAATGATGCCGTGGGTCACGCGGACTGTGCAGGAAACGTCGTACCCGAGCTCTTGTTTCGTGCGCAAAGTGTCGAACAACGGCTCTTCCATCAGCTGCTCTAACAAATCCGCATATGCGAGGCACTCGAGGGTGTGCTCGCCAATCTGGTAGTAGAACTCGACTTGTGTATTCTTCTCATCCTTGTGCTCGCTCTGTGCCTCCAGCAGCAGGCCAGATGGAGTGGACGGAATCTTGTTGATGAAGCGCTTCGTGATACTCGACGCAGCCAACGCTCCAGACAAGCGCTCCAGATCAGCTTCGATCATTTTGTGCATCTCTGAGGCAGCGCTGACTGAGATGTTCCCGTGCGCGAAACTTGAGAGATGGGTGTTCGACTTCCAGAGCGATTTCTTCACGAAACTCTCCAGACTCTCCACCGTGGTAGATTCTAGCGCAGCAATGGATTGCTCCAATGGGAACGACACTCGTTCCAGCAACTGGAGGCGGAGGTACTTGGCTTTATGAGCCACCTTCGCAATCGAGTTGCTGTATTCTCGGAGCATCTCTTGCTTCGTGATCTCAAAGCGAGCCGCCTTGACTGGTGTGTTGAAGAGTGCATCGATAACCACTTTCACGAGCAAGTTCAGCTTGTCGTTAAAACCTCCAAAGATCAGCTCCAAGCCCGACTCTTTCACGTGAAGCGAGTACATAATCTCAGCAACGTTCGCGTGGTACGCGTACTCGTCGAGAGCGTCTCGCACTAACTTCACGTACAACTCAGTCGCGACCACGTTGTTGATGTTGCTCATCACACTCGGCAAGTGGAACAAGAACGCCACGTGCGCACGAGGCGTGACGAAAAGACGATCCGGCTTGTACCACATGGTACCGAACGCAAAGCGATGGCTCGAGACGTCGCCTGCTTCCCCGTCGTTGCTCACAAGAGTAAAGTCGCGCGGAATGAACGGGTTTGGCTTCGGGAGCTCAAGCTTGGCGTTCAGCCCCACGGCTTTCCAGCCTTTGACGACAGCATCACTGACAAGCTCCTTCGTGTACGTGACTCCAAACCACTTCTCTTCACGAGCCTGCAGAAATAACAAAGAGAAACGCGTCAGTGGTTACAATGAGCTGCGGTAGACGACAGTATAGCCGAGAGGAAGCGAACAACGCACCTGGGTCTTGAATTCTGGGTCCTCGCTGAGCTTCCTCGACATCAGCGAGATGAACACGTTCTCCGGAGTCAAATGCGCCAGTATGTCGCCCACAAGCTGCTTCTCAAACGGACCTTCGAACAAATCATATCGCAGCAAGTCCTGCGCTGGCACTTGGTACATTTCTTGCATGATTTCAGCGATTTCTTCACATTTCTCCACCGCGCTGCCCTCTTCTTGGAAACGGAAAGAAATGTCCGCAAGCGCCTTGAGCTCCTCAAACACCCACTCTGGGAACCCACTTGCCTTCAGCATCTCCAAGTACTCAAAGACAACATGCGTGATCTCCTCCCAGTGGGAGATACCCTCTACAGTGAGCTTCATGGTCACGTCAAACTTGGCAGCGTACGTTCCGGAATCGTTGCCGTCCGTGTCGGTGACACCAGCAGTAAGAGCCGAGATCCACCCACACTCCTTCAACTATTGTAACACACATGAAACAAAACCAAAAATGTCAGTACATCACAAAAAACAACTTGCTACAGCTTTTCTACACATCAAGACATCGACGGCAATGCATACCAGTGAGAGAACCGATCCTTCGCTCTCGTGGCCCAAGAGACTCGCAATGTAATCCGCTGGCTTCTGGTGGTGACGGCCAAAGATCGGCGGAATCATCCAGTCCAACTGGAGCGTGTGGATATCACGAACTGGAACAATGCGGCACATCACAGGCGACGCACTCACTTTCGCGCCAAAAGGCTGTCCGAACGACGCAAAAGACGGCACCTTGACGTTCCTGTTTGGGATTTTGCTGTACGAATCGGTCACCCACGCTTCCATCTCTTCGAGCGAGTCCTCGCCACAGACCACAAGCTTCATGATGTTCGCAGAGTAGTACTGCTGATAGAACGCGCTGATCTCTTTGTGGACGTCGATGTTGGCAGCCTCTGGCTGCTCTTTCAGGCTCTTGTTGTTGCCCCAGCCAAAGCGATGGTACGGGTGGGACTCGGC
Organism: Globisporangium mamillatum; assembly: GCA_038050575.1. Lineage (NCBI taxonomy): Eukaryota > Oomycota > Peronosporomycetes > Pythiales > Pythiaceae > Globisporangium > Globisporangium mamillatum. The sequence continues at coordinate 19,039 of JALBYZ010000419.1, read as the reverse complement.
AGACTCAGCGCAGAGCACCTGCTGCTGTCGAATGCGGTCATTCTGAGTCGCCTGGTTGAACTCCGACTCGATCGCAGAGAGCTCGCGGTCTAGCGTTTCGGGCTTGAGCAGCGGCGCGATGAAGAACTGCGCGAACATGTCCAACGCAGGCTGCAGGTACGCCGGTCCGACCTCAAACGTGTAACGCGTGATCTCGTTGTCGGTCGAGCCGTTGCTGAAGCCTCCGTGCGCGCTCAAGAATGACTCGAACTCGTTCTCATTCGGATACTTTTCGCTTCCTGTGTACCCACAGCAGCAACGCATTCATGTACAAGTCAGCAACATACACACATATACCACTTTCCTCTGTTTGGAACAGAAAAGCCCGCATGTCCGAACGTACCCATGAACACCATGTGCTCGAGGTAGTGTGCGAGTCCGGGCAGGTTCGTGGGCTCGGCGTAGCTGCCGACACCAACTGTGAGGCACGCTCCAGCGCGTCGACTCTGTCCACCGCGCTCTTCTTCGCCGTCTTCTTCATCGTATTCGTCGTCATCACTCTGTCCACCGTCATCCTCCTCGCCCATGCTGTCGTCTTCATCGCCGCCATCCTCACTGCCGGCTTCGCTGTCATCGTCTTCGGACTCATCATCATCATCATCGTCGTCGTCGTCGCCAGCGCGGCGTGTGACGTCCTTTGTGGAGATGAGCAGCACCTGCAGCGCATTGGGCAGCGTCAGCAGCTTGTACTTCTTCTGGTCGCTCTCGGACTTGGAGCTCTCCACGACGTCCACGTTAGCGTTCGCAGCCACGGCGTCCACATCCATCTTCATCCTCACCCTGCTTGCTGCCTTCCTGCTTTGGGTTGCTCTCGCCCTGTCCTATTAGGATGTGAGCGTGTGCTCATTTTGATTCAATTCCGCAATTTCAGGTTCAATCCCTCGTTGACTTTCTTAAATTCGGGACAACATCCACAGCACCAATCACACGCGCTCCAAGCCAGACAGACAGTCAGGGAAAGAAGCAGAAGATCAAGCATCATGAAGCTCGGCAAAGCCATGTCCGTGGAGCACATCAAGCGCATGACGCTGCGCACCGTGCGCGAGAGCAACGAGGGCCAGCCGGAGTTCCTCTCGTTCATGACTGCGCTTGAGCGTAACGACTTTGACGAGAACCTCTGCAAGCGCGAGGCGCGCCACCTCGAGCAAGTCATGACCGCCAAGGTATGTGACGAGTGATGACGGAGCTGCTTGCGCGCACTGCTCTTTATACCACTTACGTGCATGATGCGCACACTTAGGAGCATCGCATGAGCGTGCGCATGTGGACTGTTGTGAAGGCTAACGCATTTGTTGTTGTTTATTGCGTGTGTGAATGTTGTGCTCGATGGCATCACGACACGTTACTCTGCTGCTCATGTACGCGATATAATTAGTCGAAGCGCCAGGCTGCGGAGCACCGCTCGACGCTCAACTTCCACGTGATCCGCATGATGAAGTCGATGCGCCGCAACAAGTAAATAGAAAGCACCCATTCGCTCTTGAGGAAGGCTGTTGCTGTTGCTGCTGCATGTGTGCTGTCTTTTGTGCACACACAGCAACTGGTTTCGTATATTTTAGCTATGATGATGGTCTATGAAGAGAAGAAAATGATCACTCACACGACGCTGCAGTGCTTTGTCTCGTGCGTTAACTTTCATCTGCGTGTGACCAAGTGCCGATTTCCCCACATGCCGTCCATCCTCATGTATACAAGATCGAGTTATTATCAAGCCTCGCATACGATGATTGAAGCTGCAGAGTTCAACGCCTAGAACTGTTCGGTGCACTTTACTGGGATCGAACAAATCTATCGACGCAAATGGTGTTCTAACATACGGAGAAGCGGTAGCAATTGGTTGTGTCGCTGTCATTATTATACGCACATTTTCTGCCCTCGCATTTCGTGTTGCTGCACGGGAGTACAAATAGTGACATTAGGATAGCGTCACTATTGTTTGGATGTGTCACTCTTCTGCCTCTATTTATTATACGACCTCTGATTGGCCAAAAATCGATGTTTGCCGTTTGGAATTTCAAAAGCGCACAATCGCAAAGAGCAGCAGCAAGCAGTCTCAGTCAACTCAAGCTAAAGACTGTCGCGGCGTGTAGGCACAGCAGCAGCGCCAGCAGCAGCGCCAGCAGCAGCGCCAGCAGCATGGAGGCAGTTCATCACGATGCACACCTGCTAAAGGAAAATGTAGAGGCGACAGTTGGTAGCGCCCAACAGAACAAGATCCGCTTCGGTGGTGACAAGACGACGCCGCCCAAACGCCCCTTCCAGATTCACTCGGACGCCACGTCGACCGGCAAGAAAGGACTCAAGGACAGCACATCCGAGAAGAGGTACTGTAGTGATACGAGCGACAGTGCTGCTACGTCGCGATACTATGTGTGTGTGGCCTGTTCTAATGTATTAACGTATGTACCGATTATAGACGCGTCCTTGGCGATATTTCGAACCAGCATCGCAATCGCCACGCTAGTGATGGTCCGAATGAGAACGCAGTTCGAAAGAAGAAGAGTCTCAAGAGCGGCGTTCATAAGAGCGAGATCCGTATCAAGACTCCCGTTTCAAAGCGCGCGGCTCTCTTGCAGATCAAGGCGAACGCAGCACCTGCGACAAAGCCAATAGAGGCTCAAGCGCCACAAGCACAGTCAGCAAAAGTCGAAGAAGTCGAGGTAAGTTGCATGTAATTTCATCTTATGTAGTTGATAGCAATGACTCACTCGTGTGGCTTACCTACAGGAAATTGAGCATGCCTACGGTGGTCTGGCATCACTCAAACCAAGCGCCAGTTACTTGGCGAGTCTGCGCGAAGAAATGATCAATGACATCGTTCACAGTAAGACGTCTTCGTTGATCGACGACTACGAGCCATCGGAAGCCTTCGGTGTGTGGGATAACGAAGAGGAGCACAGAATGCTCGAGTCTGGAGCTCCACCATCTGCTTGGTGGTCACAGGCTACTGCTGAGTACACGGAAGACACCAGCGTAGATCCGCTCTGGAACGATACTGAGAGCAGCGTGCTATCACTGCTAGAAGACGTTCCAGCCCCCGATGATTTCTCCGACCCGTCACTCGATGACAACGAGAACCATGACGACCTTGATGAGCTTCTCAGTGTTGACATCGACGCCGCTTGCCAGTAAAAGCTGGAAGAAACACGTGAACAGCAGTATTTTGAAGCACCGTTCGCCAGCGTCGCTGTTTGGAGGTCGAGAAAAATGGCAAAACATCAGCTGAAGAGGATGTGTGTCACTTTTAAAAAAATTCTGAGCGAGGTATCATTCGCACGCTCAGCTATGGCTTTCATTAACAATCTTTGGTAATTAGCGAATGCATTTTTTTTATTGATCACACATGCGAGCCATCGTGAGAAACTTCGCCACGTCGTTGTCGCTAGCATTTGCCCAGTCCGTGATCGATGCAAAAAACATGGCAAGTTGGTCTTCCGATCTGAGATCAGCCGAGTCGCCGGTGCTTATTGCCTTAATTGGTTGGCTATTCTTTCTTGTAGCCAAGATGTCGGAGGCTCGGTTTATAATGTGATCGGGAATTCCTGCCAGGTTCTTTCATTTTAATCGTGCGTTTCCCAATGAAAAAGGTGAGGGTAGCAACCACTTACCACATGTTGCAGCACACCCTAGAGCGTTGCTGTGCGTCGAAGTTCCGTCGCGTAATTCGTACAACGGAGAAATATCCCGAACCGATGTAGATTCTTCCGAGACGACAGTAGATGCCATCATTGCGCACACGGTGGGAGCTTTTGTTCGAAACGACGTCTCCATTTCATTCAGCTGATCACTTGGATCTTCAGCTTGATTTTCAAGGGTGCTCAGGGTCGGCAGCAGGTTGTTTTGGAAAATCTCCTGCGCAACATCGAGTTAGATCGAGATGCACATACAAAAAGTATTGTCACCTATTCCGTACCAGCAAGTGCGTTGTGATAATCACGCGTGGAGAGCGAGCGTTCAGCGATTTCGATGCCAGATAGTTTATCAGCGAGCTCTGTAAGGTAGACTGTTATCCAGACGCTGGCTATACAGAGCCCATAAGTGCACGAGATACATGAAAGCGTACCAGAAGCGCTACTCCATCAAGCTCCGCAGTTCCTGTTCAGAAAGTACCAATGTCAACGAATACTACTCATAGCGATGAAGGTGTAAAGCAAGTACCTTTTCCAAATTCGTCGATCAAAAACAAGGACTGCCCTTCTCCATGGTTGAGCATCCAAGCAATCTGAAGAAACGCGGTCAGTCTTTATTTCAAAGCGCGAGCACAACTGCGAGGGTGCTTGGGTACCTGGCTGCAGTCTATCGTGAATGAACTCTGTGACACTGTTGCTGTCTCCATGCTGATCAAGTGCAAGTCAGCAAAACTACCCTTGACGCGGAAATCCTTTCATCGTCTACCTTTGAATTCGGCTAAACATCTTGTCAACCAAGCCGATCTCAGCTGTTTCAGCCATGTTAGGACCATTTAGCATCAACACCACGACGAAGTGTGCATGCACGCACAACTTACCTTCTTGGGCAGGGACGAAACAACCGATTTGAGCCATGTACTGAAGAAGACCGACCATCTTCAGATAAACCGACTTGCCTAAAACATCCAAGTGGTAAGAAAAGATGCCTGAAGTAGTCTCGCTCAATAACAAAAACACAACTCGAACCGGATCCGTTTTGCCCTGTCACAATCTTGATCAAACTGCTCTCCGCGCCAGATTCCAAGATCACGTCGTTCGGAATGTAATGGTCAACAAGTAATTCTTGTAGCGGGTGACGTGCTTGTTTCACTCTCATGTGATTCGACTGCGTCAAAACAGGTCTACAAGAACGAGAGATATCAGCGTTATTAGATTCGGCGGCGAGATGTTGGAAATTTAGGTTATTTTCACCTCGTAAAGTTGAAATTGCGAGACGAGTCCGCGAATGATATCAGACAGTCAAGTTGCGCCATCACTTCGATCATTTCTGCATGAAAGCGAAAATGTGAGAATGCAAATGATGTCAGAGCGCGGAAATACTAAATCCACGAACCGTGAATGCTGCTTTCGTGCTCGAGCAAGGCAACAGTCAGCTCCTCCAGCAGTTCTGAAAGTACAACAAGTGAGAATTGTGCAAAAGAAAGCTGAGCTCAAAGCGCAAACACAAAGCTTTACCTCGTTGGACATCAAGGATGAAGCCTAGGAAACGAGAAAGCGTCAAATTAGATTGAGTCAAAGCAAGTTTCCAACACAGTCACGAACCGAAAATGTCCCCGATCGAGTTGTCGAGCTCTCGGCAGCAATCCTCCTGCACACATTTCAAGGTCTTAGCGAATGCGAAACTGGAAGTACAATGCGGTATGCGGTTACTCACCTTGTAGTAGAAAGTTGTATCGTCTTCTTGAAACTGAAAGACGAACTCGGGCAATGTTGTTGGCGATTCACAGCACACCACGTAGCCCACTTGAGGTATGTATTGCACAGTGATCGAGGATAATGTCGGGTTTGATTCTTGGATTTGGAAGGCAACTTCGGTCAGGACCTGATGTTGCGATATGTTAGAGTTCAACTCGAGATTTTGCACATTGACGCTCGGAGTACTTACGTTGTCCAGATCCTCGTATCTGGAACGAGCGCAGTCCAGGATCTCAGACACTCCGCTTCGTATCACCATTGTTTCTTCCTGAATGCTTTCGTCGAAATCGATGATGTTTCCTAGTAGATTGCTCACGTGGCGAATATCATGCTCTCGTACGATTCGCCCGAACAGATTTGGGGAGGACGCAGCTGAAGTGCCCTGGTTGGTCTCAATCTGGTCTCTGTTCCACCAAACGCGACCGTCAGACTGTGTTCGCTCAATGTCGATGTGTACAAAAACCGTACTGTGAAGTCATGAAACTCTCGATAGAAGAGCGAAATTTCCACCAATCCTTCACCGATGCACCGCGTTTCTTGATTCGTCGGAAAATGCCACTGACATCACCAAATAGCTTGAGCTTCGAGTACTAGCCACACAAATATGCGATCAGATTGACTGCCGACGGCAATGAAAGGATAGCAATGTAACGAACCAGGAATTTACGTAGTTCCTCATTTTCAGCTAGAGAGAAGAATGATACTGCATCAAGTCGCTCGCTGATGAGCGCTGGGTTGACCAGCGGCGTGAGCATCCACTGGCGCAACTTGTAAAACCCAGACTTGGTCACCGTTCGATTGATCAGCCCGAACAAACTGCATCGGAGTGTCGAAACTCGTCAGCATTACTCTACAATTCAAGGTGAATTAGACGCAAGACACTTACCTGAAGCCTTCTTTCGCTCGTCCAGAGCCCTATCGACGATAGATTTGTTTGTTTTTGTGAGTCGTCTCCTTACAGATTGAAGCGAAAAGATGTTATCCTACCTTGATAAGAGACGGATGCGATTCCTGTTCAACATCGGCTCGGTGAGAATTTTTCCAGTGCTTGCAGCTGACATGAGCATACATAACGTACGTGGTTGAAGATTTGCAGCGATCTGAACGTCGAGGCATCGATATACATGATTCCGCCAAGAGCGATCTGCTCCACAGTAGAGATGAAGGTCTGCGAAATGTCATCCAGCTGGTTGCCAATCTAATAGAAATCAATGTTAGCAGAGATTGTCTTGAGCTGTGTGGAATGAGTTAACATTCACCTTCTCAGAAAACAGATACAGCAACAGAGCTGTAAAGAGAGAGAGAGAGAACAGCAAGTTAGTCAGCTTTTCGCTGTGACGGAGCATTGCGACAGATTGTACCTCCTGTTGCTCGTATCAGCTGAATGCTTTCGAAGTCAAAGAATTTTCCGATGTACTTGTATGCATCGCGCCTGACCAGACAATTCAGTTATCTAGCAAAGGTTTACAATTCAGGCGCACGGACAGCTTACCGAGGCACCTCCGACAACGATACGTTGTAATCCGTCCAATTCTTGCCGATACGGATCTTTTCAATTCCTTGACAGGCTTTCAAGTAGTTGAAATCTGAAAGGGAAGAGTCAGATTGTGAAAACACAGAGAGAGACCGGTCGTGTTTGCGTGGGATACCTGAATGCTACGCAAGTATCCATGTTTGTGTTTATCAGCATGTTGCGAGAGATTGCTGATGCAGTAATTATACTCGACGGAAAACAGCGGCAATCGTACCTTGCGGACACTGACACTCGTCTTTCGCTCAAACTTTTGATCGAGGCGCTTGACCAGCTGCAGAAGTCCAAGTGCACTTACATTCCGGGACGAGACCAATATCTTGTGGACTTGAAACTGGGTATGCAGTCTCTCCACAATCTAGACCACAAAGAGACATTAACCGCTGACATCCGCCGCATACCACCCTGAGAGAGCAATTAAGCGAGCAATGATACCTGGTCCAGCTCGTCTGTGTCATTGACACTGATTTCCAGAGTCTTCAGCCCCGTCGTTACTGCATCGTAGATAGCAACTCCGAGTCGCTTGCGGTCGTAGAGAAGCGACATGAAGATCAGCTCTTCGTCGTCATCGTCTGGGTCCGAAACATGGTCATCGTCGTCGCGGTTGCTGACGATGTCGCTGTGCAGTGCTCTCGCGCGCCTCTCAGCAGCGCGATTCCAGCGTGCCTGCTCATGACAGGAAGACGATGCGTCATTTATCTTCGCACACCATTGTCTCTGTGTAGCATACCGTATTACCTCCTGGTCTACGTCTTCGTCCGCCTTGCGCTTCCGCATTTTGTGTCTTCTTCTCGTCGCTTGGAATACGGAAATGCAAATGGAAAATTGCAAACTTCAACCCAAAAGGAAACACGCATCACTTTGAAGAGGTTTCAGAATGATGGTCAGCATCCTGTCATTGTCGCTATTGTCCTGCACATTCGTTTAGAAAGGGGTTTCCCTCATCCATCCCACAACGTAACACGTGCGCGTGGAATTGATTGACACTCTACCATTCCCATTTTCGTTTGAATTGATAAAAGCACGAGCGCACGCGCATTTACACGATGGTGCGTACACGTTGCAGGCAAAGACAGCTTCACAGCAGCGCGCGCATTGCGCTGCATGTCAAACTCGCTCGCGCTATTGCTCATCACTAATGGCTAACTGGTTGCTATAATTTTGATTGCACACGCGCAGGCAACGTCCCAGCTTATCGAAAACATCATCACGTTGAAAGGCTCAACGGAGCTCGTCACGGAGTTCTTCTCGTACAGCATCAACAGGTACGACAGCGAAGCGCACTGCTGTAGCTCAGTGGGTTCATGCTATGCGTGCTTATACTGATCGTGTGTGCGTATATTTTGTGATTGGGCTCAGCATTCTCTATCAGCGAGGAATTTACCCGCCTGAGAGCTTCAAGCAGGTGCAAAAGTATGGCCTCAACATGCTCGTCACCGCCGATGAGAAGCTGGACGAGTTCTTCCAGAAGTTCCTCAACCAGCTCTCCAGTAAGTGATATTGCACTCTCAATCACGACTTTGTGAACCATCCAAGTGCTAACCTCAAGTGTTGGCCTGTGCAACGACAGACTGGCTTTTGAAAGGCGAAGTGCAAAAACTCGTCGTTGTCGTGACGGGTGTCGAGACGCAGGACGTGCTAGAGCGTTGGGCGTTTGAAGTCCATGCGGACAAGAAGGCTGAAGTGCCGTACGTGCAGCGAGTTATGCTCTTTTGATGTGATGGTATGAGACTAACTGTGCTGATGACCTTTCTTGCTTGCGTGAAGTGCTCAGCCAAAACCGAAGAAAGAGATCATGTCTGAGATCCAAGCGATCATCCGCCAGATCACTGCCAGTGTGTCATTCTTGCCTCTTCTCGAAGAGCAGTGCACGTTTGACTTGCTAGTATACACGGACAAGGATTCAGAAGTGCCAGCGCTGTGGGAAGAATCCGACCCACGCTACATCAAGGATTCGACCGAAGTTCGTCTGCGCTCATTCACGACAAAGGTAACGAACGACGCGTATGCATTTGATGACCATGTATTACCAAGCCAGCGTTTATCTGACTGGATACGGGGGTGTGCTTGTCTGCAGATTCACAAGATCGACACCATGGTCGCGTATAAAAATCCGGAAGCCGACAATATCTAGCCGTGCGATTCCTTCCGGTTCAAACCTTACATTCATGAATTATTGCTTCTTAAGTTTTTGCAAACGCAACACCACTGCCTCCAGGTCTTTCACGAACGCGTCTTTGCTGAAGTATCCGTCTTTGTCGAAGAAGCGTCCGATGTACAGATCAACCTTCACCTGCTTCTCTGCTTGGCCTTCATACTGCATGTAGATTGTGTAGTTCTCCTCGGCGTACGGGAAGTCGGTTCGCACCAGCAAAACCTGCGACTTGTCTCCCTGTGGATGAGCACACGCAAGCCAAGTTAATACAGGCTCTTTGTGTGCACTATGACGCGGCATCGAACACAATTTCGCACCTTGCTGAGTCGCAAAATGGTGTCCTTCTCCACGAACACGTTGTATCCCAGGAGAAGTGCGTGGATGAAGAAGAATCTACCGTGCACACAACACAAGTCACACGTTAGTTAGCCCCATGTTATAGCGTCCAAGCACATCATCAGCACACAAACTGCGAAACGTACGCTCCAACGCTTGAGTAAATGAGCACACGCTCCGAGATCGCGGGGCTCTTGAAGAAGTGCGACACCGCGGCGGTCAGTGTCGCGAACACCATCAACAACAGCTTCACGTTATCCCATCCGTAGAGGATCGAGTATTCTTTCTTCTGCTCGAAGAACTCGGTGATGGCGTCGTCCAGCATATTCTTCACCGCATTCTGATCCCCCGTTTCAACCTTCAGCTCTGCAAAACAAAAAACAGAAATCCACATCAGCACCATATGTACGCGCAGGAACACGGCCGCAGTAGCCGCTCACGTCGCATTGATTCTTTGATCTATCGCTCATCGCCTTCGCTGAATGCGGCGCTCTATTGAGCGATCACATCAACGTGAGAGCATGCACTCAATCGACCTCGCCCATCTTCAGCGCATTCAATGTCCTCACCGTTCAGCACGAGCTCTTCCTCCGCCGACTGGTCGTCCGAGAGCTTGCGCTCCGCACTCGATCCCGCACCCATGGCTGCTTGCTTGTTTACTTTCTTGTCTATCGTTAAGTGCTTGCTTCTCTTTGTGATGGAGGCCGCTAAAGGGGAGGTGGTCGCTCGCCTTCACTGGGGACTCTGGCTGCAAGCTTTACTTTCGCTTCTTGGTCGCGTCGTTGCTTTTGGCTCGGCCGCGTGGATGAGTGAGTGAGTGAGCCAGACAGGAAATGAATCTGGTGAGCCGCTTCACCTCTCTAAACCGATCATCTCTAGCATATATCATAATCTAGAGGTTTTTGTTTTCAGGATCAACCGAAACCTCTGCAAATAAATACTTGCGGTGAACTCATTTATGCAGGTAAAAAGAAGGAAGACACACCCGCCGCATAACCCATAACCTGCTTTACCCCACAAGCCAAGGCACGCACACCCAAAGCACCACCACCCCAGGACACTTACGTGCACGCAACACGCAGTCGTACGATGGCCAAGTCCAAGCTCCCGGACGACGAGGCGAAGCGCGGCAGGGGCAAGCGCACCAAGCTGCAGCGCGCACATGACCAAGCGGACGCGGCGCTGCCGCCGCCCTCTCCATCCCCGACGGCAGCGCAGAGCGGCACACCCGCGGCGCTCGCGATTGGATCGGCGGCACCCCAGCACCAGCAGCAACGCGTGCTCTCGCCTGCGATCGGCTTGAGTGGACAGAACAGGTTCCAGTCACCCAGTCCGAACGCGCGAGGAGGTGTGTGCGACTGCGTACGCTTAGTAACTTCGTATTTATGCCTGGTGTTACGCAGGCGTGAATATGTGTATAACCCTCTCTGTGTTGCGTGCTTGTGTGCTGCTTGCGGTTTTGTATCCCCTACAGGCAGCGCGCTGAAGCCGTCGCCTGCGAGCCGATACGACAGCTCTCTTGGATTGCTGACCAAGAAATTTGTAGATCTGATCCAATCGTCACCGACGGGCGATCTCGACCTCAACAGCGCGGCGATCTCTTTAGGTGTGCAGGTGGGTAACAAAAGAAACCAGCGGTGTTGTCGATACACTTATGCGCGAACAAAGGGGGTCAAATTTGATCTGGGCGTTTGATGCTTACGCTTATGTGTTTGCTTGTGTGGCTTGCAGAAACGGCGGATCTACGATATCACGAATGTGCTGGAAGGCATCGGTCTCATTGAGAAGACTTCGAAGAACAACATCCACTGGAAGTACGTGCACATCCGTGTTGTCATTGAACGTCTTGCGCTTGAGGTAGCTCTTGAAGAGAGCAGCTGCTCATATTTTGTTGCTATATGCGCTGGGTGCACAGAGGCGCGAGCGGATCCGTAGGCATGGCAGATAACTATCAAGACATGGAGCATCTTCTTCAGAGCATTTCCGACTTGATGCAGGAAGAGCAGAAGTACGAACAGCACATCAAGATGGTGACGCAGAACATCCGGCGGCTATACGATGAAGAAGCGTTTGACAAGGGCACGTTTGAGAACTTGTCGTACATCACGCACGAAGACATGCGGAGTCTGGAGAGTTTTAAAGATCAGAGCGTGATGGCGATCAAAGCACCCCCCGGCACGACCCTGGAAGTGCCGGACCCAGACGAAGGTATGCCCAGCGGCAAGCGGAGATTTCAGATTTTTTTGAAGTCTACAGGTAAGGAAACCATTTGGGCTTCTTCAGTGTGTTTGGTGGTTGAAAATGGTTGTTCTAACTCTGTGGTTGTGAATGCGCATGTGCAGATGGCCCTGTTGATGTTTATTTAGTTCGACAGCTCGCAGAGGAAGAGAAAGAGGCGGCAGTCGTAGTTCCAGAGGAGTCGACTTCAGAAGCTACTGCTGCGACACCTGCGGCTGAAACACCGCCACCCGCAGCAGCTTTGGATCAGGTGAGCGATGAATCTAAGTGAGGTCTCACCATCGTATACGTTTGGATCCCAACTGATGGGTGCTTTGCTTGCCTTTGTAGCGATCATATGATTCCGACAGCGGTCTCTTCAAGCTGGCTCCTTTAAAGGTATGCTTTCGCTTGGGATCTGGCTGGCGTATTCGCGCTACCATTATAGCTCCGCTCACACACTGACGATTGATAATCTCTTGAGTGTAGATGGACCCGGATTTTTGTTTCAATCTCGACGAAAACGAGGGCATCTCGGACTTCTTCGCCGATTGCCCATAGAGAAAGCACACACACCAAGCAGTTTAGTTTCGTGTCCTCACCAAACGTTTGACAGTCTGTCATTTATTTAAGCACCGTGTACAATCTCAGCATTCCCCTCATCGGGCGGAACCGTTTTCTCCCGAGTGCGGCAGCGGCGGTCGAAGATTTACCACATGCGCGATAATTTTGTTTGCAGGTGTGGGTTGAAGATGGAGATGGTGGTTGTTGGCTCAGCGTGCAAGTGATGGTGATTCGAGCAGATCCTCAGCTGCGACTTGGCTCGCGCGATGCGCAGGGTGCGAAAGTACAAGGGCGAGCGACTACAATGTACGACACGCATTTTGTCAGTCCCGTCAAGAGAGAACAACAGCTCAAGAATGAAATGAATGGATGAACTTCCAGCCGTCCTTACCTGGAAGAGTCTCTCGATCGACCCGCCAATCTCAAGGAAGTACGACTTTGCGAACGGATTCGCGCTCTCGAATGCGCACAGCTGATCAAAAGTGCTCTGTGCGGATGATAATGAGAGACAGAGAGTGTCAGGTATTTACAAGAAGCACGCGATTCAAGCTTCCCTCTGATGCAAGATTCCTCATTTCTTTCTTACCTGAGCTTGTTCGCTGGTGATGCTTGTGTGCCAGTAGATGGCGTCCAAGTGGAATCGCGGGTGTGAGAGGAAAGCAATTGACGGCTCGCTCTGCGTGAATCGCATCGATGGAGACTGGAGTGTGCATGTGCGTGCACGAATACATGACACTCGTTAGCTATTATGCCACCTGTGACTGACTATTGGTAGCAGTTGCACACAAGTACTACGAACCTTTTGGTCGTGTCTGTAGAGAAACACGAGACGGAAGACTGCAGATTTGCTGCGTTGCTGTTGCAGGTCGTTCTCATAACTGAAAAAATATCGCCTCGCGTCGCGCAACAGGTCGTCCATGCTGTTCGCATCCGTGCACTCTTCGCTGTCGGAAAGCGCCACAATCCGGTCGAGCGCCTCACTTAAGCTGCCAGCATCCCTAGTGAACTGACGGCACACACACAGCATACGAGACGTTTAGTGCCTCTCTTTTGCCATTCATTGATTGTCACTGGCAGTCTGAGGCTGCGAGCAGCTTATGTACTATACCTCTTGGAGAACGGTCATGCTCGAGTCATGGAAGCGCGCGATACTGATCTGATGCTACAGCAACACAATATAAGCACGGTCACTACGACGCGCTACCACATAGCCCACAATAAATAAGATACACACATAGTAATGAGCGTACCTGATTGTTCATCTGGAGTTTGATGCGCACGATCTTCTTGAGCGCGTCTGCCACGAGTCTGGCATCATCTCTGCTGCATCCACACACGCAGAGCACCTGCGTGAGAGAAAGAGCCACGCGTTACCGGTACGCGGGTAAGCAAGCAACTTAGCTATTCAAGTGATAGAGTTGCTGCCAATATATCAATCACATATGCCTGCACGCACCAGTCGCTCGTGCGCGAGCGTGACGTGACGGAACTCGTCCGCGAAGCGCTGCGCGTCATTGGCAGTATCATCATCCATTGTGTCGCCTATCAAGCACAATGGCAAAATTATAATAAATTGCCGAATATTGACCAATAGAAGCAGCCGTTGTGGGAGCTCAATGGCAACAGATCAACAAGGACAAGATGATACGGAGGAAGGTGATGCGACGACTTCATTATCATCTCGACGCATATGCATGCTGTACATGCCCATGCACCACACATCCAATACACTGATTACGTTACACGAACACATAGCAATTCAGGAACGATTCGCTAGTGCGATGGCCGTGTACTTGAGCCCCGCGCCGGAGAACTGTTTTTTCTTCTCCTCGGCCTCGCGCTTGCGGTCCTCCAGCTCCTGCGTACGCTTGGCCCAGTACGCTTGCTTCTTGGCTTTGTCCTCCACCATCTTGCGGAACTTAGACGCGGCGTCCGTGGATGCCGCCGCCGCCGCGTCGCCAGGGTCAATGTCGCCGCTGTCTTCGCAGAGCAGCTGCAGATTCGTCACCTACTTGGCAGCAAACAGCATGAGAGTGTGAACATGTGCGTGGCCATGGCGTGCACATACTATTAACATTACTCCGATACAGACACGCACCCAGTTGTTGCGGACGTCTTCATTCTCCGCCTCCAAGTCCAGGAGCGTGTCTCCTTTCTGCGAGATGACGCTGAAGCCCAGAGAGCCTAAAGCGAGATCACAGCACGTCCTATTAGCGACTCAACTGAGTAAAGATTGCCAGTTGTATCACGCTACTCGCCTTGTGTTTTGATGAGATTGACGTCGTTGAGGTCGATCCGCGTGAGGTCTTTCGTTGACTCGTGCACTTTCCAGAGCAACCTGTTCAGAGGAGTGCATCAGGACTGTTAGCATCGTCAGTGCCCATTGAGCTATGGGTAACGATAGGTGCTGCGTCGTGCGTCACGTTTCTTACGTCTGCTCGTCCGAGCTAAGCTTCATGTGAATCTGCTCCGCGCCGGTGCTGAGCCCGAGCACGTACTTCTTCCGCTTGAACACCGCGCCTGCGTGAACAAATCAAGGATTGAGCGAATGAATGAGTCAGAATGCCACAATTAGCTAGCGGTACAGATGCGGTGACTCTCAAAGACAGCACACATACATACATGCGCGCACCTTTTTGGAGAAACAACAACCGCTGGTTGTTCTCCTGTTGCGTGCGGCACTGCTCGAGGCAGCTGAGCGCGTTGCCCATTGCCGATCGATCTCTGATGCACGTTATGCAGGCAGTTGTGCCAGATTGAGAGCAGGTTCTGTGTCGATTATCCGACTAAGTACGATTTACTCCAGAATGTGTGTGATCGTTCGAGTCTGTTTTGTCGCACTCTGAACGACACCCACTCAGTCCATTCCATGCGAGCAGCTCCAAGTGAAAAGCTCCAAAGCGAAGTTGAAGAAGAGCTACAACATCAGCATCAACAAGTCGATCGACAGAAAAAGGTTCACAGCGAAAAATATATTTGGTGGTAGTGATGGGTTTTGCTCGTTCACTTTCTTGATTTCGTCCTTCCAGATCCTCGACATCGTCTTCGAGAGAAGGCGCTCATTTCATCATTCATTCACTCATCGTCCTTCTCTTTCCTCTTGCCTCATGTCGTCGTCGTCTCGTTTCTCTTCCCATCGTCAGCGAAAAACCACAGGATACCGACGAGTACCGAGCACCTGCATTTTTTTCTTTAAAAAAGCACAACCATCGAGCTGGCGATGCCACGGAAGCTGACTGACCGACTCAAGCCAACTGGTTCGACGTCTAGTTGCCGCCGAACTGGAACACGTTTGGCTGTGCGGCGCCCGTGCCGAACTGGAACTGACCCGACGCGTCCGTGTCTGGCACTAAGCTATCTTCAGCGTCCTCTTCGCCCTGGAAGTAGAGCTCCACAATCTTCATCGACTTGACATAGATGTCTTCGTTCGCATGGTACTGCAGCGCCTGGATCTTGTTCACGCCATCTGACTCGTCAATCAGCGTCGCGATATCGTTGAACTCGCCCGTCTTCTGCTGCTCGCCGATGCGCAAGATGTTCTCCAGACCCTCGAGCGCGACGATCACCACCTTTGCGTCCTTCACCTCGAGCAGGTCGCACAGCGGCTTGATGCAACCGAGGCTCACCAAGTGCATAATCTGTTCCGCCGAGCCGCCCGACGTCGCGTTCGAGACTGCCCACGCCGCTTCCTTGCGGATGTCAAACTCCGCAGTCGACAAGAAATTGATCAGCGTCGCGAAAATGTCGGCGTCAATGATCGACTGGATCTGTTCCTGGCTGCCGGCAGTGATGTTCGAGAGCGTCCAGCACGCCTCTTTTCGGATGCCCTTCTTTGGACTCTCGAGCAGCGCGCGCAGGCACGGTAGCGCCTGCAGGTTGATAATCACCTGCGTCTGAAGGTCGTTACCAGTCACAATGTTGCCCACCGTGCGCAGTGCTGGCGTCTGCACCGAAGGCGACGGGTGCATCAGTAGCTCCACGATGCGACGGCACACGCCGGCTTCAATCACCGCCTGGATCTTTTCGTTCGAACCGTCCGACAGGTACGACAACGCCCAGCACGCGTCGGTCAGCACTTCTTCGTCCTGGGTGAAGATTAACTGGCCAAGCGTCGGCAAAGCTGGCGCGACGAGCTCAAACTGCGGCTGTGGCTTGCCACGGCAGAAGTTCGACAGCGTCCACGTCGCATTTCGGAGCATCGTCGGCTTCGAGTTCTGCGAAAGCTGCTGCATCAGCGGACGCAGTGCGCCGCAGCGAAGCACCATGTCTCTGCATTCGATCGAGTCGCCGGCAATGTTACCGAGCGCCCACACCGCCTGCTCACGCACATCGTCGTTTGTCGACAGCAGCAGCTGCACAAACACTGGCACCGCACCGTGATTGATCACAACCTCCGTGTCGGCCGACGTGCCGGACGCGATGTTCGTCAACGCCCACGCGGCTTCAAATTGGAGCGTCGGGAAATCCTCGCGCTGCAGGAACGTCACGAACAGAGGCACCACACCGGTCTCAATCACTTCCTTGATTGGAGGGTTGCGCTCTACACAGTCAACACAGACACAACAGACAGGCATGTCAGTAAATGGAAAGAATTTGGCATTCTGCATGGCAGCAGCCACTGATTTCCCAAGTGGGTACACAAAAGCTATCTTCCGTACCGATCGAGAGCAGTTTACGGAACTTGGTGACCGCGTCAAGTTGGGTCTCTGGGTCCGTCGACTGCACGCCCTGCACCATCTGCGGAAGCTGCGCGAGCTGTTGAAACAAATGCATAGACACGCACAACGTCAGTGTGTTAGTTATTTGCTGCTGTTAACCACATAATGGATGGGAGCCAGAAACAGTGCTGCATATGCACAACAAGACGTACACGTTGGGCGAGCGTGAGGTCACCGGCGGCCTCGCCACCCATCGCATTCTCTTCTTCAATCGCAGTCTCCGCACCCTGTTCGTATACAGCAAGTAAACACAATGGCGCACAGCCACACACACACGGCAAAAGAAGCATAAGATCGTCAGCTCCTATCCAGCAGGATCAACCCACGTCTACCAGTTAAACACGCAACGAACACAAGAGACGCACCATGCGACGGCGCTGGTTCATGCGGTCCTCCTTGATGGTCTTGCGGATCTGCACCGTCGTCTCCGAGCGGCGGCGACGGATCTCCTCGGCATCGAGGGTCTTCTTAAAGGTGCTCTTGCGCTCCGGCGCCTTGCCGGATGGGAACGACATGCTGCTGCTGCTTCTGAAGGTGGTGGTGAAAGGGGGGAAATGCGGGAGCGAGCGAGTGATGCGAGGTGGGGCGAGGCGAGGCGGGCGTTTGGGTGGGTGCCACTTGTGCTTTCTCGCGCTTCTTCTTCTTCTCTGGAGCTTCTCGATCGTGAGCGCGCGCAGGGTGGCGGGGTTGACTGGTTCGAGCTCGGTCTTTTTCGAAGAAGACCGGTCTTTTTTGGCCCGTAACCCAGTGTAACATGATCGTAACCAAAGCGAAAAATCGAAAATTGAGCAATTTTTCTGTGATGAAAGACTCAGACCTCTTTTGAAACAGCATATCTATTGGAAATTTTGGCGCGAAACAAAAAAAGCAATTTGGATATAATCTTGAAAATTGCAAAAAGCTAACACTAGTGGGTAGCTCACAAACAGCACTCTCACCATGAGTTCTATTATACCTTGTTTTGGTAAAAGTAATGAAAAACACCTTTTTTTGCTAAAATGAGATGAGCCAAGAATGAAAGTAAGTCGCGACTCTAAATCGATTATTCTTACAGAACTTCAAGCCATTTCCTATTTAGTATATACCTAGTTTTGAAAATGAGCTGACTCGAGAATGAAATGGGTCTCCTTAACTAGGTGCTTTCTTTTTTATCCGGTGTTTTCTTTCTCAGATGTTTCTAAATCGATATCGCTTTTCTTAAATGGCTTCTAACTCGATATTTCTGTTTGTTGGTAATCGTGATATAAAACGTGAGTTCGTCTGAAGAATCCGAGTCATTCTGGGTATGAGGTTTTGCACAACCCGGGCTGGCTCGGAAAGGAAGAGGCTGTGAATATTTTCGTGGGAGTCGAGCCAAATGCTGTTTGAAAATGTGTAAATTTAAGAAATATGCATTTTCTCATCTTATGCACTTTAAAAAATAATGCGATTTGAGAGACCTGAATTTTCAGTCTTAGACTTCTTCTCAGAGGTGAGCGTTTTCGACATGCGTCGAGGAACTCGTGTTTCCCAACAAAGCATGTCCCTGTCGAGACTTTCACGAGCGTGGCGGGTGTGCTCGCACTTGCTGTGTCAAGGCGCGCTCGGAAGGGTCGTCGCTGCTGTATGATCAAGTATATCGACAACGCAACAGCAACGATTGACGTCACTGTCTACTGCTTTACATGCAAACCGGTACGTAATAGCAACTCGAAGCATTTGTGGTGGACATTTGTGTTATAACTATAATTGACGTGCGTGTTGTTTTAGTTGTGACGAGCACTTCTGAGAGCCATATTGGCGGAGAAAGGCGTTGAGGTCCGGATTCTGATGGACGAAAGACAAGCAGGACTGCGCGGATCTCAGATCGACCTGCTTAACAGCAACAACATCGCAGTTCGTTTTTCCAGCCGTACAATGCATAACAAAGTAAGTGTTCTCTTGTTTGCTTTCATTACGGTTGTGCTGACGGTCTACGGTCTCTCAACATTTGTTGCTGGATGGAATTGGACAAACAGTTTTGCATTATTGACGGCGAATATCTCTTGCACAGCTCGCTGAACTGGAGCAAACGGGGAGTCAGAAAAAACGACGAGACTGTGGTGGTTCACCGTGG
>JALBYZ010000418.1:0-28919 GCA_038050575.1 Globisporangium mamillatum | reverse complement strand
ACGACGGACTCACGCGCGCTTGGGCGCTCTACATGGCCGCATCCTTCGCAGAGTAAGCAGCAGCAGCACGCAGCTCTGTTGGGTTTGCTCTGGCGGTTGCACCGTTGGACCCAGGCCTTGATGTTGTTTACGTCTTGATTTTGCTCTGATTTGCTTGTTTTTTGCCCGCATATATATATGAAAAACGACTGCGCACTGTGTGACTTGTCATTCTTTTGCCTCTACTTGAGGAATAGTGAAGCCTCGCTCATTTTGTTTGTTAAATATTGGAGCATCTCTGTCATCGCTTACTGTCGTCACGTCCTAGGAGTCACTACTGCTGCTGCGGACTGCTTATACCTGTTCTTCTCCGCTAAACTGCGCGAGGACCGAGTCCAAGTCGGCAGCGAACGCCTGAAGTCAATCATCAGAAACAGCACAAAGAAAAAACGAATGAGTGAGCTCTTGAGTCCTGTGGTACTTGGCAAACAAAGATCTAATGTTGCATGAAGAAGCCTGCGAGGTGGCGGCATACCTCCACGTCGAACAATTTCATGTCTGCGAGGCAACACATCCCCATCCAGAAAAAACGTATCAGTACATAGAGTCAGCAAGTCCTATTTAATAACGTGAACCTTCGTTTACTGTGCAAGTCACTCACCGAGTTCGGTTTCCGCTCCCTCCAGCTCCAGTAACAAAAACGCCTGAATCGAAGAGCTCAGATCTCGCACGCCCAAGTCAAAGACCTCGCTGCGAAGACGAGTCGTCTGGCTGTTGAATAGGCCGCCGCCGCCGCCGCCACCACCACCACCACCACCATCACTGGCGAAAGGAGCTCCCATCACGTCACCCTCCAAGCGATTGCTTTCGAGCAACACCTGCTCCACGCGCGCAACTTCGTCGTCGCCGAGCGTCGTCTTTGGGAGCGTCGCCTATTAAAGCCAAGATTAGTTGAGGGAATCTCGTTAGTTGTGAACTCAGCAAAGACCTCGGCGTAGGATATTTACTACCTGAAAGAATTCCTCCATGAGTTTCAGATTCGCAGTCTGCGCTTCTCGCTCGTGCCCCCATTGCTGCTTCTTTCTCTGCGTTTTGTGAATTCAGAAAAAGGGCTGTTCGTCAAGCGCAAGTCAGGAGTCCACTGTAAATCAATACACATCGCCATTTATGCACAAACCTCGTATTCGTTCTCGAGTGCTTGCGATTCGTCCTCAGCCAGTTGCCGAGATGCGAGCTGCTCTTCACTCGCTTTGGTCTCTTGCTCCTGTCGTCAAAAGTGGTCAAATATGTACAAGAATGTCATATCAATTATTGCACACACATCGAAATCAGAACGAAAAAAAGAAGGCACTACTCGTGACCAAAAGCAAACGCACAATCTTTCGTATGGCGTCCTGAGTCTCTTGCTCCTGGCTCTGCTTCCACTTGTACAAACTCGCGATCGCACGATCCATCTGTGGCACAGCCACATGCATATGTTAGAAGGCAGTCGATATCATCTCATAGTACGATTTAGTCACACATGAGTGGCCTCTGAAAACCTCCGCCTACCTCATCAAGCGTGTCTTGCTCGATCCCCGCGTCCCGGTTCTCGATCGCGATCTCGAGCTCCAAGTCATCGTCATCGTCAACGACACTACGCTGCTGGATGTTGGTTCGACAGCTCGCAAAAGTAGGGTCGTGACATGCTTCACTTCTTGGCTCATATATGCGAACGCCTTTGTCGATTTGCAACTCGTCTTCCCCAGATACTTGGGGCTCGGAGACTAGAGACAACTGCTGACTGTGGTTGTTGTTGTTATTGGAACGAAATGCTTCGCTTGCTGTTGCTGCTGCTGGCGCTGATGATACGGAAATGGGACTGGTGATCAGCGGAGGGATGCGGATCGGATGCGCTGTTCGCATGCGACTCGGGAACAATTTGCGCTTGAGTGAGTGAAATTTGCTCGGCGGTGCTGACGGGACTGGAAGTTGGGCACGAGCCAAAACGACACCATTCAGTTGCGATGCTCGGACAGCTTCTCCATCGACTTCTGCGCGCGGATCCATCAGCTCAGGCTTCTTCCTGTCCACGTCATTGTCGCCACACTGGCGGTCCATATCACTCGCTTCTTCTTGGTCGTGCTCGTCGTTGTTGCTCACATGAGCTCGGAAGAGCATCTACACAGAAAGCGATACATAAGGATACATAACAGTCAAGTCAGTGAACGATATAGACCACCATCATACCTTGGCGCGAAGACATTCATCACTGCTCACCTGCATGAGGCGCCGCCCATGGTACGACTGGGAGGCTGAGTTTGTCGAGTGCGACGGCGGCAGCTTTAGGGACATGCTTCCTGCTTCTTTCCGACGCAAGCGAACAAACCGGAAGAGCGAGCGAGCAGTCATTGGGTCATTTCACACTCCGTGGTCAGACTCCGCATATCCATACAACATAGTCAGCCCCTCTTCGCCATCTGCACGTCGTATGCATCTATTTCTGGAAGAGAAGGCGTTGCTGTTGGCGAAACGAACGACACAGAGGAGTGAGCACTTTTGAGCCAAGCGTCGCGGCGCGCGGGGGTTTCAGTTTTTTGCTTTGTTTCAAACTTCGACAAAAAAAACGCTTCAACAAACGAAACGACACAAAGAGCCATATCTTCAAAGTCACTTACATCAGTACATTGAATATGAGCAGCTTGCTTACCGGAGTACCCCGCGCAGCACGCATGTACTGCTTTAACACGACAAAGGTGAAACTTGCAATGCGGAAATGCGGGTCACCCGGAAGGTGACCAGTCACTTGGGTGCACCAATCTCCAACCAACCAAGCCATACTCAAGGCGCATAATATATGGACTGTCCAATCCAGAATCCAAATGCAAGAGCGGATGCAAGAGACAGCATGGCATGGTATGGAAGGGCGGCGGTGGCGTGAGCGACTGCGTGCGTGAGCAGGCGCTGCATCAGCTCCATCGGAAGAGTCGCCCCACGAAGCGGCGCGGCGCGTCGCCTTGGCTA
This sequence comes from Globisporangium mamillatum, assembly GCA_038050575.1. Taxonomy (NCBI): domain Eukaryota; phylum Oomycota; class Peronosporomycetes; order Pythiales; family Pythiaceae; genus Globisporangium; species Globisporangium mamillatum. Next base: position 25,937 of record JALBYZ010000418.1, on the reverse strand, counting down.
GTCCGCCGTCCGAAGTGAGTAGTGCTGCTTGTGGCTGCGCACTGCGCTGCTACCTTCACGAGCCACTTTGGAAAAAGGAAAGCAGCAGAAACCAGAGAACCTCAAGCAACTGACCGATCTACATGCGCCGGTTCAGAATGTCGTCCATGACGGCATTGTTCGCGCTGCTGCTGCTGCTCGTGGCCGTGGCGCGCACGTCGGCGGAATGCCCCAACGGTTGCTCGGGCAACGGTGCATGCATGCAGAAGGACATGTGCAACTGCTACAAGAACTATCAGGGCAATGACTGCGCCGACCGCACGTGCCCCTTCGACTACGCGCACGTGGACACGCCCAAGGGTGACATCGACATGGACCAGTCCCGCAGCACGAACCCAGCCGCTACGAGCGGATGGCTGCTCTTCAACTCGCAGCAGAGCCCAGCAGGGACATACGAGTACTTCAACCCAGCCGCCAAGGTCAGCGAGGCGCACTTCTACATGGAATGTGCGAACAAGGGTATCTGCGACCGCACCACTGGACTCTGTGCATGCTTCGACGGCTTTGAGGGCTCGGCCTGTCAGCGCACGACGTGTTCGTCCAAGTGCAGCGGCCATGGCACCTGCGAGAGCATCCGCGAGCTCGGCGCGAAGGCTGGCGGCACGCTCTTTGGCATCGAGCATCCTGCTGGCGCTGTGACGTACGACCTCTGGGATGCGAACGCGACGTACGGCTGCCGGTGCGACCCGTGGTTCAGGGGCCCAGATTGCGCCAAGCGCACGTGCAAAGTTGGTGTCGATCCGCTCTTTTTGGCTGCTGGTACTGCGCGCTACGAGACGTTCGTGATTCATGCTGGCACCACCGGCACGATTCCCGCTACGGGGTACATCCGTCTCCGCGTCTTCGACTACTACGGCGAGTCGTACATCACGTCAAAGATTCCGGTTTTGGATGACGTACTCGTAGCTGGCAATGACGCAAAGAACGCTCTCGCGGTCACGAACGCGCTGAAGGCGATCCCGAACCTGACGTTCCGAGATGTCAACTGCGACGCCGTTGGAGCTGCAAACACCGACCTCATCGACTTCCAGTCAGACCGACCAGCGGCGATGGTGAAGGGCATGTCCGTGATCTGCCAGTTCTATGATAATCCAGGCAAGCATCGCATCCCGGAAGTCGAATCGGTCTTGCTCGACACGGCAGCAAACTCGAAAGCGTTCGTCGTCACCACGGGGGTGCAGGGCGAAAACGACGAGTGGTTCACGAAGCAATCCACACTCACAGCGGTATCAGTCGATACCGCAGGTACAGCACTGACCATCTCTGCCACTCCAACCAATATCATCCCAGCAGGACAAGCGTTGATTAAAATTGGCGCCGATATTTTACTCAGCCTCAGCTTTACTGGTGCCATCCTCACACTCGCATTCCCGTACAAGAAGACGCTCGGTTCGGCGACGCCAGTGTTTCTGCCGGATGCCTACACGGGAACTACAGCTTTCACAGTGACTGCGCTCTCGGGTACGGCTGGAGTCAACATCCCAGATGTAGTTGTCAACGTTGGAGATGATTTTCTGACTTTCACCGCGGGGCCACCAACACAGTTCACGACGGGCGACTTGCTGTTCTTCCACAACCAGTTCTTCTACGTGCAGCAAATCTACCCGGATGCCACCACGACGACGACGTACTACGCCAAGCTCGACAAACCGTTCGGAGGAAGTTCGTTTGATGGCGGCCCAAGCACTGCTGGCGACATCCCATACTTGGTGGTGTATCCGACGGACAAAGCAAAGATCTACAACTACGTGTCTGAGTGCTCTGGCCGCGGTCTCTGCTCGACGGACACGGGCGTCTGCACGTGCTTCAAGGGCTACACGAACGACAACTGCAACACGCAGAACATCCTCGCGCTCTAAGCAAACGAACGTTGGCGCGATTTAGATGCACTTGGTCACACGCAGCGAACGGGGACAGGCGGAATCAGGTCGAGGTTCGAGCGCAGCAGCTCGCAAAAGGATAGGGTTCGGATCTTGTTGTATGCGTTTTCTCAATTGTCGCTGTGCTTGATGGAGCTGCATCACTGGGCCAACGTTTCTTTGAATATAATGCATTTTACCCAACGAACTCGAGTCTGTTGTTGATTGTAATGGTAAAAATGGTGTCAACGTAGCATTTTCCACTAGAAGTGCGCCATGACTGAGTTATATCCGGAAAATCAACTCAATGGGTCTGACAAAACCAACTTCATTTAGAATCTGTACTTATTCATCGGATAAACACTTATTTGCAAGAAGTAGTATGCCTCCTCATTTCCCCTCCTCACTTCTTAAAATGTTGTTGTGCTCTCACATGAAGTTGCACTTGTCACTCTTGTCGCCACCACCAGACGAGGGCAACTGCAGATTCGAGCCTGAGCGCTCTTTTGCCCCAAGCCACGTCTCGTTCTGCCACGCTCCTTGGATTGCAGCGTCACTCAGTTTCACAGCGTGCTTCTGCCGTGGGAAGAACGTCGAAAGCCGCTTGCGCTCGTAAAAAGCAGCAGCAGCAGCTGAGCTCCCATTCGCATGTTTACCGTCAGCAGCAGCAGCAATAGAACTCGGCGGAAGCAGATCGTGGCGCACGTAGAACAGCAAGTACGCAGCAGACGATGGCGTGAGTTTCTGAATGTTGACGGGAAGTCCGACGGCGTCATCTGCGAGCCACCAATCGTCGCTATCTGGGTGCTTGATGTGTGCCGTGTAGTGACCCGACCCAATGTCGCCCATGTGGTTCACGATCCCATACAAACTATAGCCCATGCAGTCCCGCGACGCCGTGTCGAGTGGGAAGTTGAGCTCTGTGTGGAGAAATGCTGCTGCTCTCTTGACACTCTCGCTGTTCGGCTCCTGAGCTAGAGATGGTCGATTTGGATACTCATCTTCAACGCCTAGAAAAGCAGCTAAGTCAAGGTTGTCGATGGGAAAATCCACGCAATGGTTCACTTTCTCCCACGAGTAGGACCCTGCACCGAGTTCAAAACGCTTGAACTGAATGATCAGAATCGGCGGCACGCTCCAGAGCGATAACTCTTTTGTGTGGAGCGACATTGAGGGGCCTTGCTGAAACGACGAGGCTTGCTTCTCTTCGCCGTTGCGACAAGATTCAGTCTGGTGTTGGCGGCGAGTTTGACACGCTGAGCATTTCGCTTCCAGGGTTTCTGAGTTGCATAGGATCTTGAGACTTCGATCCAGCGAATGCGAGCTGGTCTGGCGATACGACACGTAGCTCGCGTGGTCGTCGATCGACAGCATCCCTTGTGTGAGCAGCCACTCAATCTCGTCTCTGCCAACGCGGTCATTGTCACCATCATTATCAGCACCATCAAATGGCTCGAGGTTCCAGTCGATGGAGAATGTGTCATCCATTTCTAGGTCCTCAATCATGTCACTTGATCTCGGAACGACGCACCCAACGCACTGAGCTGTCCAGTGGCAGCGGCTACAGCACTTCCCATCTGCGCGCACGCGTCGTATCACGAGCGTATTTGTGAGGTGAGACGACGCCGAATTGCTCCTGAACGTCCGCGTTGCGAACTGTGGCAAGAAGCGCTCTTGTGCGACACGATACAGAAGTTTTCCAGTAATATTCGATGCATGGACTCTGTGGACACTTGGAACGCCACATAACGCGAGGCGTTGCGGCGACTTGCAGTAGAACGGCACCAACACCTGTCGTCGATGGACAAATCGAAAAAACAAGACATGACTGCTGCTGGTGGATGTGGAGACTGGTCTCACTCGCGAGACAGCTCGCATAGTCTTCCCAGCTGAGAGTCCTTCGCTCAACACCACGTCATAGTTGGCTGGAGAAGGTGATAGCGATGAGTGTGTGGATTGTAGTCTGTCCCTTGTTGTCGGTGAACGAGGTGAAGAGCGTCGTACGGAGGTCACAACACCTTTGACGAATCTGTCGTCAGAAGTCCAGACAAGAAGCTCATCGCCAGCGTGGAACGCGCGATCCAGCAGAGTCTGCGAGGACTCGTTCGCATCTGTATCATCTTCGATATTCTCGAGTTCAAACACGTCAAGTGCCGATGGGACAGTCATCAGTAGCGTGTCGCGATCAACGAACGCTTGAATGCAGCAACCGTCAACTACGCACGCCAAGTAGTGTCGCTTGCTGTCTAGCGAGTATGCTTCGTGGTCCTGTTGCAGCTTCATGAGCAGCTGGTCGAGGGTCCAGTCTTCTCCAACCTGCACAGTAAGTCTCAGAGATCGACTGCCAGAATGTGCAGATGGCTGCGCAAAGTGCACAATGACGATCATGTCCGCCATTCTCCTAGAGTGATCGGATGTCATGACACTTGATCCATTTTCATCCACAATCGGAAGCTGAAGCGACGAAAATGGCTCAAAGCGCGCCGACTTCATACCACATACGTTGCATGTGAGCACGCTCTTGAACTGACCGCAGAAGAGCGCCGTGAAGATCGACGGCTCGCTGACGAGATGCGAGATCCACCACTCGTTTGCCACTGTCGAGTCGGGTCGGCCATCGCTGTCGCTGATCTGGAATTGCAGCTGCTTTTGCGGGGCACTTTTCGTTGTTTCTACCTCGCTGCTCTCTTGATAACTCCGAGAGAAAGACGGTAAGCGCGACAGAAACGCTCGGCTCTGTGGCGACAAGATGCTGGTGCCATCATTATTGCTGGGACTGTTTTCTTCAGAGAAAGACGCTGGTTTTGGAACAGACTGGCGCCGCAACTCTTCCCCCAAGCTACTCAGCAACGACGAAAGGAACTCTTGCGCGTCTTGCTGCGAGCCGTCGGAGAGGTGCGGAAACAGCATTGCGATCGCATTTCGCATCTTCTCGGGAGAAATGACATCACAGACGCCGGAAATCGCCCCAGCGGAAGAAAAAGCGTTCATTTTTGCAACCAACTGACCGAATGCGAGCGGAAGAAAGCAGGAACTGGGCAAGATGGTATTGCTCTTCTTCTTGCCTCGCTTGGGACTACTGTTGCTGCTTGCGCTGAACACGTGTGAGTTGCTGCTCTTGGGCGATTCGCTGCCACTGGCGGTGTATCGTGTGCCCATGTCGTAGAGATACTCCTGATGAAGGAAATATTCACGCAGCAGCGGCGTGACAACGAGACACTGGAGCGCGCTGTTCATAAAACAAGTGTTGCCGAGGTTCGCGAGTCCGTGCATGCTGCTTAGTCCAGTTGACGCGTTCAATCGTGCCGAGCGGCAGAATGAGTTTGGGCTTGAGTCAGAGGATTTTCGAGTCGGAAGATCGCACGTGTACTGTTGCTCAACTTCGCCATTGCCACAACCGGAAACCTCGACAGCAGTTGCTTGTAACTCAAAGCAGCGGAATGATTCAGGCTGGGTATCTTGAGGCAGAATCGTCGACATCAGCACTTTCAGGGGTATTCTCCGAAACTCTTCCGGAATGCGAAGTGTTTGTCTCGTACTCCTGTTGTGAGTCACATCAAACACTAATCGACACTCGCGCACTGGTGTCCTTCTTCGCTTGACGTCGTTTGGAAGTTGCACGGCGTCCAAGAGGTCTTGAATCGAGCATGTTTCGCTGACGATTGCTTGTGATCGTGAACTTTGCAACTCTTCGGTCCCCTCCAACGCTAGACATGAGAGCGAGACTGCGACACAAAATCCCTGGAACGTTACCTGATAGTCGCTTGTCCTTGGGGCGCTCAAGAAGTTCACGCAGGTCGTCCACTCGCGCCAGACGTTCTTGCTGTGCGTTGTCCGCGCTGCTGCTTGTCTCTTAAGCTTAGTGCGCTGCCAGAACGATAGCATAACCCACAATGTGATCGGTACCAACACAAACTCGTCCGTTTCTTCGCCATTTGCTCTAGCAGTTGAATCAGAGCCAATTTTCTTCTCTGATACAGCGACTCCAATGTCGTTTGCAAGACTATCGTGCGTGTCGTCGATTTCTTCAATATTGTCGACATCTTCAGTGTTTCCATCGCACACGATCTCAATGATCGCGTTCCACTTACACCGCTCCATGAGGCAAAATCTGTTCTGTTTGAAAAAACTTCGCTGTGGATCGGATTTCGCGAGACGCAACTGCTTTGTATACTGCTTTAGCCCATTTCGCTCGATCGCGGCTGAGAGTGTGCCGTTTGCAGCTTCTTTACCGCGCAAAGCTGACAACAACGACGAAAGCTGGAGGTGGAAGATCAGGTGCAGAATCTCAAGCTCCGGGTACGACAGCAGCTCCAGCTCTCGATACACTGCGCTCTTGAAGAAATCGGCAAATGTGGCGAACGATACACTCGGAGTGGTGGACTCGTCTTGTTCATATTGCGACGAAGAAGAGCTAGAAACCCCAGATGGTGAAGCAGGAGGAGAAGTTAGAGAGCCGCTCAAGTGCCCAATCATTGAGAATACCATGCGCTCGCTCTCAGCGTGCGTCAGGCTTGATGTGAATCGAAGAAATGCTGCAAACTGCAGTACATCCAAACTCCCTTTGCTGTCTTCGTCAAAGATCGAAAACAACAGACGCACGACATCTTCTGCGCTTTTCGCAAACGCACTCAGCAGAACGAGCACCAAATGCTTGAAGCGCTGCCTCCCAGTCCCTTTCAGCGAGTCGTTGACATCACTTGAGCTCGACAGCGAGGCTGAAGCTGGAAACAATTGATCGACTTGTTTGACAGCTTCAATAATTTGGTGAGGCAGAATACCGTTGAATCGCTGCTGGAAAGTGTCGGTCGCGAATTCTTCGCCCGTGCTCACTAGGTAGTCCAGGATACTGAGGCACTCAGTTCGGATGGTATCCAGCAAAGCAGCGGAGAGCTCCAAAGGTGATATGATCGGTGGGATTTCTCGGTCAGTATTCAGTTTCACATCTCCCCTCACTGCTAATACGGGGCTCTGTTGTAGTTTCTTGAAATCTCGATTCGCTGGCGACGTACACGGAGTCGCGATTTGCAAACTCGACACCTCAGTAACTTGGAACTGCGTCGCAAACACTGGGATCCAGTCCAAAAGGTACAGCAGACTGAACTTTCGGGACGCCAGTACCTTCAAAAACTTGGCTGGAGTGAGAAGTTCAGAGCCTAACGCTGTTGTTGTCCTTGGGTGGAGGAGATCGGCAAACGCGTCTACAGTCCACAGCTTCTTCTTGCCACTATTGCTGGTGCTGTTGGTCATCTCCGCGTCGTCTTCAGCAGCTACGATATTGCCCTCGCTCGTAGCAACCGCGGCCAGGAACGCGAGCGTGTCGCTCTTGCTTAGCTCTTGCGGCCCACTCGTGTTCATCAGCTGAAATACAAACCGTAGCTGCTCGTCTCGCGTGCCCTTGGTCACAATCGTGACGCCGACGAGGAACTCCTTGAGCGACATGTGCCCTGCCTCTTCCTGCAGATAGCTCCACACGAGAAAGATGCGCTTCGTGAGCAGCAGCGGCATCGCCACAAATGCTTCCTGCAGCACGCTCTCTCGAAAGCGAGCAAAGTTCAGCGCCTGGTGGTAGCCGCGCGCGCGGTGGAAAGCTGCAGTCGCTGTGCGCAGCTCGTCCTTGGAGAGCCGCGCGGATAGCAGCAGTGGCGAGATCACCGGCGCCAACGGCAGGCCCAACAACGACGCGAGCGCGGGCATCTTCGACTTCCTCCCTTACGATGCACTTGAGCTTGAGAAATTTGTCTTCAGACATGCTCGGATCAGCGGTTGCTCTTCCTTTCCGTTGAAAGGTCGCGTCTGTAAAATACGAATAGCACCGCAAACGGTGCTCTCCCATAATCGTACAAGTCACACCGCAGCACAGAGCACGGCTCCGCGTACCCATCCATGTAAATGGTATGCGAGAGTCGAATAAAGCCCGCGCGTCGTGGTGCAAGTGTGTGCCTATCGCCATGTTCAGATGCTTGGCGGCTGTTGCTCCTGCTTGTAGGGAGGGAAAGGGAAACTTCAATCATCAGTTCCAACTTCGTGTGGGTCACATGAGAAACCTCCTTTATGTCTCATTGGGTGGAAATATGCTGTAGGAGAGACTTTACCAAAACAACAGACATAAATGGCTTGAGGATTTGATGATGATGAGTTCAAGAGAGAAATGGCCGCAGCTGGCAGTAATCCACAGACATGAGCATTGACTGGAGATACGTGATGACATTGCACATATGCATTCTCTTGCATGGTGTTATTGCCAGCAGCGAGCATTCTGAGCCAGCGTTATATTAAGACGCCGAGATACAGACATCTGCATCTTTTTATGAGCCTACATTTTGCGCTCCATCATGACCCGATTTCTGGACGTCTTCTAGCCGAAATTACCAAAACACGATGCGTTGATCAACCTCGATCTCCTAAGAAACAACCTACATATCAGGTCCCAACCAAATTTCATTTCACCCTTGTTATCAGCGCATTCGCAAACATCTTACCAGTTTTGGCAAAATACTCGCTGGAGGTGAAGGTCCGCTCTCGTTGCGGTTTGTGTTGTTGTGTGTAATCGCAATTTTTCGAACACGCTCAACTCGAGACAAAAGAAGCAAAAGAGAAGCTGAAGTGAAGACGCCGCTGCCCAGCGAAGCTCTCGATTCGCGCTCCACGCAACGCGCGCGCCACTCGACTCCGATGGGGCCCACATATGCGCATGCATCCTCCTCATCATCACCAGCAGTGTCATCTTTAGTCTGTCGCGGGCTCGTGCGCATCCGCCAGCAGACGCAGCTCAGCAGCTCCAAGCGCGGCGGCAACGCGATTCTACTAGACGCGCGCGGCGGTGGTAATGGTGGCGACGCAAGCCGATTACAAGAAGACGAGTGGTACTTTTGCGTGCTTAAGGCGGACGCTAGCGCTGTGGTTCAGTGGTTCAGTATCCGCGGCGAGGGCGATGCGAGCGATGATGACGACGAGGGTGGACCTGCAGATGGGAAGAAGCGAAGCGACTCGGTGCTGGTGGCGGCGACGGTGATCTCGCATTTTGAAGTCGTGGACGGCTCGAGCGCATCCGACAAAGCGCATGACAGTCAGGATGATGCTGCGGAGAACGGTCACGAGCGCGAATCGATCGCAGAGTTCAATGGACTCAAGCTGGACGCAGAGGAGTGCACTTTCTACATGGAGGACCACGTCAATGGGGTAAGCTGTGGTGCTCATGCCTTTATTACATGCCTGACATCTGCTGGTACTAGCTCATATGCGCTACTTTGCTCTTCATGTCGATAGTATTCGTATTTGTGTGAAGTCGAGTCGGAAACCGAGCGAGCGAACTGGACGCAGAGCATCACCGGCAAGCTGCAGATCTGCTCGCCAAACTCACGAACATCGTCATCACCATCATCGTCACCCACTGTTTTCGATTCCCAGGACTCGCCAGACACGCGTCAGGCCAAACGCCCGCTGATACGCATTCAAACGTCAAACATGGATGACGAGGACGACCCGTTCGGCTTGCTTTCGCTCACGAAGTCCGCATTCAGCTCAACGACAAGCGATCAACTTGCTGCATCAACAGACGACGGTAGTGCTCGTGTGAACCGCACGGCACCTGGTTTCTTCACTTTTACTCAGATCGAAATTCGAGAGGAATCAGAACGCAAGGAAGACGACGTCGAGTCCTCCAAGTCGTCCAACGACTCGACTCCTCGAGCGAACGCCACAAAGCCCGAGCGCTTGTCGTCGCTGAATAACAGCAGCGTATTTAGTAATGGTGGCATGGGCCGATTATCGGCAGCCGCACCAGCCGTGCCGGACAAGAACCATTGTCTGCGCTGCCAGAAGCGTATCGGCAGTCTCTTCCGCTCGGCGAAAGTGTGCTCTTCCTGCGACAACCGGTTCTGCCGCCTGCATTGCAACCAGTACGCGATCATCACGTCGCTGCCAAAGCCCAAGAACAAGAAGAAAGCCAACGCAGCGAAGAAGCTCACGCTCGTGTGCGTCGACTGCCTCGTTCGCCAGAAGCTGCTCACGTCGATCTGCGAGCTGACGACGTACTACGAAGCAGTCGTGGGCGTGGGCGGCATGTCGCGGCTCGTGCGCTGGAAGTTCTTTGCACAGAAGCCCAAGCTGGACCTGGCCAAGCACGTGCAGTGCTGGGAACTCGGTCCATTGAGCTTACTGTCGGCGATGTTCAAGTACCGCCAGCACCCCTTCATGTTTGTCGTCGTGCTGGCACAGCTTGTCAAGAATGTCGAGTACTGTGTCGAGACCATGGACTTTTACTGGCCACAGTTCCTCCAGTGGGGATTCATCCACCTGGCTGACGCGCCTCCGAGTGTGCAAACCCACTACCTGTTCTTCCTCGCTGCGACGTGTCGCCGCTGTGTGCATCTGGCGGTGAAGGCGACGTGGGAGTGCATCGCCGCGCACTGGGACGCGATGACCAGCGGCGCGTTCGAGCGCGGCCACTTCATCATCTACATGCTGTTCTTCGTGACCCAAGTGAGCTTTGGCGAAGTGCGCAGCGTGTTGCACCAGTTGTTGTTCTCTGCCGCACCCGCACACCAACTGAACGAGCTCGAGACGCTGCTGACAAAGCTGTACGAGGTCACGCGCGAGATTTACGTCATGTCGATGCGGGACTCGCCCTACTTCTCGTGGCTGCTGGCGCGCTCCGAGGAAGAAATTCTCGCGAGCTCAAAGAATGTGCGACAGCAGCTCTTTGTGAACCGCGACTTCCTCGACCCATTCCCAGTCGACAGCACCAATCTAGACCAGCAGCAGGCCGCCCTGGTTGTGCGCAAGTCTCTCGGACTCGCGCATTTGGTCGACACAAAGGTGAACATTGCGAACGCCCCCGCGCTGCACATTTTCAGCGACGTGATGCAGCTCGTGAGGTTTTTGGTGGACCTGACGACGTTCCTGAAGGAGAGCACGCCCGTGCCTTCCAAACGCAAGTTGCAACTGCCCAACTTGCTGGAAGAAATGCTCGAGGGTCAACACATTCGTCCCGAGGCATACTTGCCACTTGTACCGATTGTCTCGACGCTGCACCGTGTTGTGAACGTGTTAACAGACGAGGGTACTGTGTTCTCAACAAAAGCTCGCGCGCCGACGCTGGTGTTCTTTGAAGTGATCAATTCTGATATCAGCGACGTGGCGCTGCGCGAGTGCTTCCGCAAAAACACAAACCCGCACGCTCAATCTGCGGTTCGTCACCGGCAGTCGACGAGCGTTTCGGTCGCCACGCACTTCGGAGGAGACGAGCATCGCAGCAATGGAAGTGCGGTCCACTGGGGCTCGCACCTGGACGTGCTCAACTTTCTGGACGCGAACATTGTCGAGACCTTCATGGCCGACCTAGCACCAGCGACCATCGAAGATGAACCGAACAGCGACTCGATAATCGAAGATCCCGAGGGGCTTCAGCTTTTCAAGGTTTCTTCAGCTGCTTCCATGAGGCCATCATCGCAGCAGAGTGCAGAAGACATTGTCGGCATCATGGATGAGCCCGAGGGCGCTGCGAACGACCAGCAGAGATGGACGACCTTGGCGGCCGAAAAGATCGGGTCTCCATCTTCGAATTCGTCCACTGCGTCTTCCAGAGTCGGTGAACCCTGTCGGTTCTTTGGCGAACGCTTTGAGCAAATGAAGGAGCGCATTCGCTGCCAGAGCCATTTCTCGAAATACCCAGGCTGGTCCGTGCTCCCAGTGATTGCAAAGAGTTTTGACGACATGCGCCAAGAAGTGTTTGTGCTCCAGGGACTCAAGATCTGTCAGCTGATCTTCCAAAAGCACAATCTGGACCTCTGGTTGCGCTACTACAGGTAGGGAGCAGCTCTCCTTTGTTGTTTAGATGAATATCCAAGTACTAAGCTCTCTCTGTGTCTACCTCTTGTGCTTGGTCAGCATCGTCTGCGCTGGCAAGGACTGTGGACTGCTTGAAGTGATCACAGACGCACAGTCGCTCGACGCGCTCAAGAAGAAAGCGGGCAGCGCCGGAAAATCGTTCTTGCAGATTTTCCAAGAAGCATGCGGTCGGAACCCAGTCACGGGACAGCTGGACCCGATCAAGCTTGAGGAAGCGCGCCAGAACTTTATTGTGAGCATGGCGGCGTACAGTCTCTTCTCGTATGTGTTTTTGATCAAGGACCGGCACAACGGGAACATCCTGCTCGACACGGAGGGTCACATTGTGCACATTGACTTTGGTTTTGTGCTCGGCATCGCGCCGGGAAACACGTTCAGCCTCGAGACCGCGCCTTTCAAGCTCACGAACGACATGATCGACGTCATAGGTCACCCGGGCTCCAAGGGATTTGAAACCTACAAGCAGCTAATCCACCAGGGGCTCGTGGCGCTGCACCTGGAGGCGAAGCAGATCCTCTCACTCGTGTATTTGTCCTCAAAGGACTCGAGCTTTCCTTGCTTCACCGCCACATCGCGCGCGCGGATCATCCGGAGACTCGAGCGACGCCTCTGTGTGGGCTGGACGCTGCAGGACGTCGCAAACACAGCGTCGCACATCGTGGACAAGAGCTACAACCACCGGGGCACGAAGCAGTACGACTGGTTCCAGCAGCTCACGAACGGCATCGCGCCGTAGATGCACCCACGAGTGTTTGCTGGGTTGTTGTTTGTTCGAAGTCCCTCTGTGTTGCAAATGATCGCACTTAAAAGATATTTAAAATGGAGGATCCTGTCGCACGCGCTGGAAGAGAGTATTAGCGGTTTTTATGGATGTAGTACTAAAGAATAAGTGTGAATTGATACGCACAGGTTATGAAAAATGACCAAATCAACCCAGTGTTTGCATGATCACGACGCCTTGTTCAGTCACTCCTCACTCTTGCTCAAAGGCTGGTTGGCGGATGGCTCAAGTCCTTCAAAGCCAGCTCAGTGGCGACTCTTCTTCTTCTTCTTCGAGTCGGACTTGCTGCTGCGATGGTTCTTCTTCTCGCTCTTGTGATGCTTCTTCGACTTCTTCTTGGAGCTCTTGGATGATCGTTTCTTCTCCGTCTTCCTGCTCTTCTTGCGCGGCGAAGGAGAGCGCGAGAGCGAAGCGTCTCTCTCGCGTTTGCGCTTACTCGACCGCTCAATGCTCTGGCTACGGCTCGCACTGCGACTCACGCTGCGGCGGTGATTGTGACGGTGGTCGCGATCAGCACTACGGCTTCGACTACGGCTTTTGCCACGGCCACCATCGTCCTTTCGCGATGAACCACGACGGTCAGGACTCGCACTTCTGCTACGAGAAGTTCTTCGACTGCGACGGTCTCGAGGGCTCTCACTATGCGATCTGCTACTGCTCCGGTTTCTGGTGCTACGAGCAGCTCTGCGCTCAGGACTGCGACTCTTGCTTCGGCTGCGTCTCGACGAGCTGCGGGGCTTCTTGGACGAGGATGAAGGGCGGCGCTTTCTGTCATCTCCCGAAGACTTGTCTTCCGAGGAAGATAGCGCCGAGTCTTCTTCATCACTGGACGAATCCTATCGCGAAGAAAAAGCAAACATCATTAAAGTTAAGGAGGTGGTTCTAAAGCCGAATGACTGTTGATGATAACGGGATGGTACAGCATGCACGAGCGCCGCGTACCGCTGAATCCGACGACGACGACACTTTGCGCTGGTCTTCGTTCCCGAGATGATTTCGGCATTGGAACGTGAGATGCCCGACCATGCCACACTGAGCCATTTCATGCAACAGAGGCATTCACGTTAGAAAAAACCAAACGATGTATCATCACACACACAAAGCACCTCTGTATACCTTCTTGCAAGCGCCACGCACGTCATTCTGTATTCATCGTCCATCGACACATACCAAACAACTAGCATCAGTAACGCACAGACACGACAAACCCCAATTTTTAGGAAGAACCGTGAGCAAGCGAGCGACACGTACCGACTTGTTGGAGAGCTTTGCGAGCGCCATGAGCCCCTTCGCCTGCTCATACGATGTCTCCGAAACCTGCTTCTCCTCGTCCTGCTCAGCCATTCACACATACAAGCCACAACAATCAGCACAACAGTTGGCAACCAGGATTTCTTGAGGTCGTTCTGCTTTTGTATGGATGGGCAGCAAGCGCGACGCACCTCTGCAGCATAGGGGTCGTAGCCAATGGTGTTCTTCCAGATGCCCGTCATCTTGAGCGCCGCGCTGCTGTGCATGCGATTGTTGTGCGGCATGCGCACGCGTCCGGGAGCCGACGGCATCTTGCTTGCTCTTCCGTTTGATCAATCAAGCAAGCTGTTGCGTTTTGTGATGAAGGTCCAAATTGGCTCGAGCGAGGCTTGCAATGGCAATGGTGCGGAGAGTATTATAGTCCAGTAATATCTACACCACTTTCTCCCAAGCCAGCATTTGGCAGATATTACTATGACGTCAGTACGTGCGTCACTTGCGGCCTATTTTCGCTCGTTTGTTTCATTGATGATGGAAATGGCGAAGTTGCGCAACATGCGTGGTCTCTAAAAGCCGCGTATACTCCACTCTGATCGCAGCTGATAAGAATCGACCATGGCGAGCGAGGCAGACGCGCTATACGAAGACGAGTATGAGGAGGAGCCTGCAATGGCTCGTGCGAACGCAGCTGACGTGAGCCTGCCTTGCGCTTTGAAGATCGATCTCATCCACCTTGCTCTTGCGCAGGACGAGCTGCTGACTGAGCGTCTTGAGGAAGCGCAGGCGCTGCATGTGCACATTGCTGATCGCGAACAAGAGAGTGTGAGTACTGCTAACAGTGGCGATACTGGTACTACTGACACTACGCCTACTGATGTCCGTGAAGAGCGCGGTTGCAAGCCAAGCGTCTTCAAAAGCGATGAAGTTAATGCAGAAGCACAGCAGCTTTGCTGGAACACTGCGCGGTCGAGCACGGCCACACTCATGGAAGAGAGTGCCCAACACACACAGCAGCAACAATTGCAACCGCAGCGACTGTTCAGAAAGCAGAATGACGAGCCAACGCGGAGACGAAAGCTCACGAACTCAAAGGAACAGCAGCAGATCCAGTTGCTCACACGCAAGCTCGGTCAGTACCAGAAGCTCAACGCCGAGCTGCACCATCAGCTGCAAGTGTTTTACAAGAACGAAGCCGTCGCGCAGGTTTGCTTCTTATCGAACTATTGAAGCAGTATACATAACTGGAGCTTTGTATTGACTGAACTAACTGGGTGTTGCTTCTTGTTCGAATAAATAGCTAGAGAACAGGAACAAGGAGAAGCAGCTCCAGGTCGACCAGCTACTGCACGAGAACCGAATGCTTTTGCACCAGCAGCGTCTGCTCACAAAGCAGGTCGAAGAGCTCCAAGAATCCAAGGTATGTCCGCCATATCGAGGAGACAGCGAGCCCCACCTAGTACACTACCTTCGTACTTGGCTACATAATAACCTAACTCTGTGATTCTGTTTGCGCTGTTTCAGGACAACTTCCCTCTCAAGAAGTACGCGCTGCAGGAAGAACTCCGCATATGTAGGGAGAGGCTGCGTCAGTACAAGGAGAAACAGAAAGAGGCGGACGAGAAATCCTTCAGGCTACATCAGCAGGCAGTCGACCTCGCGACGAAGAACAAGACACTGGCTGAGAAACTCAAGAAGCTCGAAGCAGTAGCAGTGACAGCTTTGGCTCCATCGGCGTCTGCTGCCTGTATACCTGCGCCGCCACCGTCGACATTGTCGTACACTATCGTTAGTTCTTCACCGCTGGATGCAGAGTCCATCATCGCCAGCCAAGAAGACGAGATTACACGGCTGCAGCAGCGCGTAACATTGATGAAGAAGACCCAGCGGTCCGACAAACTCAAGCAGGAGCGTCAGCTGAAAGCCAGTCAGGAGGAGATTGAGCAAGCGCGGGCTCAATTAGAGACTTTTTACCAACAGCTGTCGACAAAGGAGAAGATGATCCGCAGCCTCTTTCTGCAGATGAAGAAGCTCAAGCGCGCGGTGCAGGACCTCACGAATGCCCAGCAAACGAACCAGCACATGCAGCAGATGGTGTTTGGTCGAGAGGTGCGATTTTCACAGAACCACAGTCCACACAGCCACAGTCCGCAGAATCACAACAATCACAGTCATCACCAAGCCAGCCAGCAGCAGCTCGGACACTCAAATCACGCCACGTCCGCCTCATCGACACAAAGCCTCCTTCTTCCATTCTCAACAGCGTCCAAGAAAGTGGTGACAGGCCGAATCCACGACACGTTGCGGCAGTTGGGCTATATCCCGTCCTTCGCGTCCTCTAGGAAGCTGTCGGTGATGCCCAAGAGGGAGTTTAAAGACCTACAAGGCGAAGGCTCTGGCAGTGTGAGTGGTAACGTCAAAGAAGACGACGACGACGACGAAGAGCTGCCTCCGAATTGTGTTCAGGGCAAGCTGATACCGTGTCCACCGCCGTCCAGCACAGACAGAAAAATGATTGTTCGGAGTGGGACGCCGACGTCACGGTCTCAGTTCTACTCCCCACTATCTCCGCTGTCGCGAGAGAATAGTCGACATGCACCATTAGAAGTTGCTCTGGATGTTGAGAGCGAGCGAGCAGAAGATGGTATTCGAACGCAAGAAGCATTTGATGATTTTGGCATCCGCGCATCCGAAGAAAGCGACATGGAAGGTGGAAGCGAAGGCGAAGAAGTGGAAGATGACGATCCTGGTGTTGAAGGCCAGCAGCAGTAGTACAATTTCAGATCTCGCATGTTGGAAGACGAAGTGGAGGCAAGTACACTATCAGGAGCTGAAGAAGAAGACGACTAAGAGTATCACCGTTTGAAAAATATAGTGCAAGCCCTGAAATTCATGACAATATCTGCCCATGGGGATCCTGATTGTGATCGCTCTACAGAACGAAGATCGCGGCATATGACATCGCAAAACAGACAGCTTGTTGCGGCAGCTTGTGCTTGAATCATCTGATCTAGTCTGCTGCAGCTAATCGACCGACCAACTGTCATCACCAACGACAAAGGATTTGGCAATAGAAACAGAAAAACCGTGGAAGAAGAAACGGCGAGTGCCTCTTAAGTCTTCTCAACAGAAGGAGAAAAGAAGCAAACGAAAATCCGAAACCACCCGTCCTCTGCGCGCACGAAAATTCAAATTAGACCAGCGTAAAGCACAATGAGGCGAGCGCATTTGCAAGAGGCAGGAGAATCGAGAGTTCTGATGGCGGGAGACGCGCGCTGCTGATCTGTCGCCAAAAGGTTTTCGCGCGCGCTTTCAAGATTTTCAACCCAAGATGCGCTTCCGAACAAGATTCCGGAAGAGGGCGCAGGCTTGTCTCGAGAGCAAACTCATTTGAGAAAACCCGCCTTCAACTACAAGTCTCCAAACCAACAACAGCAGCGACCGACCTACGATAGCTCCTCGACATTCAACCACTCAGCAAGAACACCTCAGAAATGGCGGAACTACAACAGCAACAGCAGCAGTCTGACGCGTTCGCGTCCCCAAAGGCGGAGCAGCGCCAGCAGAGTGCGTTCATCTACGCTGGTCCTGAAGCGACCGCTGCTGCTGCGCGAGTCAAGCGACTGCACCAGTACGTAGTTGCGCATGTAGTACTGCGAAGTCATCTCATTGCATCATAATCATAGAAAACTAACCCTACGATTGCTCGCTTCTATCCATGTGCAATGCCCAGCCTCCTGAAAAGCCCGACAGACCACCTGCTCTCGCCAGTCTCTCGTGCTCTACGTGAGCAGCGACACGGACGACCAAGCCGCCGGTACGGTGTTGTGTTTCTATCGTTTCGTTCCCAAGCAGACTGATTTCGTCGCGACTCACTTGTGTTCTCTCACTCTGCGTGCGTTGTTGCAGCTTGCGCAAGTCACTTTCTGCCGCGATCCTACAGCTCCAACTGTAAAACAAAAACACCCAAGACGAAATCGATGTGGCTTTCGTACTGATATGCTCACAGGCGATCCTCAGCTGTTGCTACAACGCACCAAACCAAACATGAAGACGACTGCACCAAGAAGAGCAAGCCCTATATCGATGTACTGTATCTATCTATCTATCTATCGCTATCAACTAATTTGACTCGAGTTCAGACAAACGATAAAAACCAACCAATTTACCTTAATTCCTTGTGGGTGAAGATGCATCGCGGCCCATAGGCCATTGTATGTGGCCTGCCTGTTGTTCTTGTCGTAGTGGTGGTTTACCTTCAACGTACTACCGCTAGTGGAGCGAACATCTCCGACGTTCGTTCCTAGGGGCCTTTTCAGATCGAATACTGTAACTCTCCTATTTGGAAACTGGTTCAGGGCTCGAGGCAACGCTGGGAACACCTTGAGGTATTTGATTTTTGGAATTACTATTGAAGGTTGGGCCTACTTTCGCCCAATGAACTGGAATTATTAGCTATAGACTCCTGAACTGCGGCGCAATTCAACTCACTTATCACTTGATTGGCTGCCATCACTACCACTTCTCTGCATCTTCATGGCGCCTCCTCCTGCTTGGCCTCGGGTGAGTACACTGGGTAGTCGATGTACCCAGCGCCGCCCAGGGTCGTGTCCCAGTAGTGCTCGTACGGTGGCTCGGGGGCCAGCGGCCAATCGTGCTCAAAGCGCTCAGCCAGGTCCGGGTTCGAGATGTACGAGCGGCCAAACGATACAAAGTCTGCGGCTCCCGAGCGAATCACACCCTCTGCGGTATCGCGGCTGTAGCTGTTGTTTGCCAGCACGAGACCCTTGAAGTGCTTCTTGGCGTCGAACGCCGTGATCAGGCGGCACTGGTCGTGGTACCCGAAGCCAATGCCGTCAAGGATCGATACGTAGCTCAGCTCGATCTGGCTCAGCGTCTCCAGCAGATACGTGAAGAACTCGGCGTTATCGGGACACCCCATGCCGCCGTAGCCGCTGTTCGGCGCAATGCGCAGACCAATACGGTGCGCTGGCCAGACGGTCTTGAGCGCCTCGATGATCTCCAGCAGGAAGCGCGCGCGGTTCTCGAACGAGCCGCCGTACTTGTCTGTGCGCTTGTTCGACGACGACTGCAGGAACTGGTCCACCAGGTAGCTGTTGCCGCCGTGGATCTCGACGCCATCAAAGCCCGCAGCCTTGGCGAGCTCCGCGCTCTTGCGGAAGTCGTCGACGATACCAGCGACTTCCTCGGTTGTCAATGCGCGCGGGGTCTCGTACGGCACGGCCTCGCCCTTGACGTTCTTCGTGAAGCCGCTGGCAGGCACGTCGTCGCCCTCGATGAAATCCGAGAGCCCGCTACCTCCAGGCAGTGGCACCGCCGATGCCGAGACGAGCTCGTGCTTGGCGTTGAAGCTCGAGTGACCCATGCGCCCCATGTGCCAGAGCTGCACGAAGATCTTTCCGTTCTTGGCGTGCACGCGTTCCGTGACCTTCTTCCACCCGTCCGCGTGCTCTTGCGTATAGAGCGCCGGCGCACCGTACCATCCGTGGGCCTGCTCCGAGACCGACGTGGCGTCCGTGATGAGCAATCCGGCGCCAGCGCGCTGCTCGTAGTAGGTTGCGTTGTTCTCGGATGCCACGCGCGTGACTGGGTCGGCACGTGCGCGGCCCATGGGCGCCAGTACGATGCGGTTCTTGAGCGTGAGGTCCTCACCGAGCGTCAGCGGCGTGAAGAGCTGCAGGTCGGAGGAGGTCATTGTGCAGTCGAGTCGAGTCGTGTCTTGTGTGAGCGGGGAGAGCTTGGGAGAGATCGGAAGAGAATGGACTTGGCAGGCTGTTGGCTTGCTGGCAGATTGAAGAGTGAGAGCTTGAGAGTGAGTGACGGAGGAAGACAAAGCGCACGCGCGAAGAGCGTGTGTGCGTGTGTGTGTGCTTGTGTGTGTGCTTGTGTGTGTGTGCTTGTGATCCATTTGCACGTGTCGCGGAGCCGATGACCAAGGTCCTCTTCCTGCGCTCAGCAGACTTACGTCACTTCTTCTGCGAAAGATCTCAGCTTGAAGAGAGCACGCGTGCAATAAGATTGGCCTCACGCGGAAAGTGCAATAAGATTGATAGCCTCTGAAATCCGATATATCCGGTTTCTGTCCAAGCGCAAAACCGTTCGAAACCTGTCTATCTCGGGTGGGGTTCACAGGCAGATTTGTCGCTTTTGTTAAGGAAATGGCTCGGATTGCCGGGAAAAGGGTGTGAAAACCTGAGGCTAGGTGCGGAAATCCAGTCACAGCTCCATTTTTGCGGATCTGTAAAGATGCCGAGCGCGCCTGTTGTTTTGTATGGGCTCGGCGGAAAAGGATGGACTTTCGGCGCAGAGAAAGGGCATCTGCCTGTGAACTCTAGCGGTTTGAGAGAGGTAAAGCGCGCGTTTTAAGAAGGGTTCGTGGTCGGGCTAGGGGTCTGGCTCAATTTTTTTGCTTTTTCAGGTTCAGATCAGACAGGACAGCGGGAGATGGGGCCATTATGTTTGGATCATTTAGGGTCGACAATTATTATTTCGCACCTTTTTTTCACGGTCTCCGCTAAAAGTGCGTAAAATGGGGGCATTTAAGAAATCCGGTATAGATTTGATGCATTATGGACACTTTTGGGTGGACACATGATCACCATTGGTTGGTGCTCGACAAGCTTGCGCCTAACAACTGCAAACACGTCGAGCACCACCAGCCAGCGTGCGTAGCGATTTCTAAGTGTATATTGCACTTGTATTTTGGTTTCGAAGTCTGCATGGGCCTCGCTAGACTTCTACGGCAAGCTGACTTCAACGAGCACCCTATAGCACTCCTCTTTGATGCTCGATAGATCGATGGGAATAATAGCAATCTAACTATGGAAAAAGTTCACCTCTTTAACCTATCGAGCATTTGATTCACACATGTACAATGTACCAGATTTCATGCACCAAAACGTGTCATTCTTGATCATAAGGACACCTTATGTCACTGACAAGACTATTTTGAGCTTAACGCGAGCAACTCCTCGCTGATGTTGGGTTGTCCAGTACGGAGTACGGACTCTGTGTCTCCGTGAGGGCGTTTTTGCTTTTCTTTGGCTGATCCAACATGGACTTAGGCTTGAAGTAAATGTTCGAGGGAAAGAAGGCTTCCAGGCGTAATTATTTACTCTCTGTTTTAGATGAAAAAATCCACCAGCAATAATGACACTTTTATTTCTATTTTTTAACGTTTTGCATAAATCCGAGAATTGTGTGCACCACTAAATGTACGTTTTTTGTGAAAATCATAAATTATTTCGTCAGATGAGACGCGCGAAGATGCGTTTGGTCCATGAAAGGCGCAAATTGAGGATGAGTCATGAAAGAGCTTGTCAATATTTGCCTAAAAAGATCGGAGAGGCGAAATAGTGCATTCTTTGTTATCAAAAACTACTCAAATGAAGATCTGAGGAGGTTGTCCAGTCACATATGTGGTCGGTTTGCATTGACCGGGGCTACTGGTTATCGACGCTCGAGGCGGTCCCGTGCTCACCACAGGTATACTTTTCAGGCGTAATTATCTACCAAAAAATCTCCACGCTTATATATTGGTATTCTACACTTGGAGTCCAAACAACTTTCCTATACAATATTGACCCAATAATGATATGCCAGGTTCACTTCAGTGAAAGCAAAGAGAGGCGAATTCAAAGTGAGGCGGATAAATGTAAAATGGTATCTGATATCTACAATTGATAGAAGCCATTTCTTCTCCTTTGCCGTTTAGAAGGTCCTAGAGCTTGTAAGCCCGCTACTTGTCATAGTACAATTTCTTATAACAAATCCAATGCAGCCCAAGAAGCACTGCAGTTTGCTGACACTGAAGTTATAAATCGGGCTTGAAACGCTCGGTAAAGCAGACCTCGTTGAGACGTAAAAGTGGTAGTTTTAGACCCTTCCTGAAGGTCTTAATTAAGATCAACCCTCAAAAATCAGACGTCAATTTTGTATTAGCCGTTTTCGTCAAAATTGCCACGTGTTATTTAAACAAGCAGGCTCCTGGAATGGACACGCTTGTATAATCTTGTGTAGGTCGGTCGGTTGATGGGGATATTGCTTTGGAAAGGGCTCCGTTCAAATACCGGTAAGAGCTCAATGTTGAGCCATTCAATAGTTAAAATAGGAGCCCATTTTTGACCACCACCTGTACAACATGGGCTCTTATCTTAAAGGACCGCCAGGATACAGCTAGTATGGATACTCTGATTATGCCCACTGTCCACACACAGTTCCCTCAAGCGGGAAACTTGTTGAGCGCCAGCGCGTAGAGCAGCAACTGTGTCCAGCGTGCGCCTCACGCGATTTTGAACTGAGATCTCCAGGACATCTTTGTTGCCTGCATCATAATTATGCCTTCAACTGGCTTCAACCAGCGACTTTCTACCCTATAACAGACTACTACTGGTTACGCATCTTTGGTGCTCGACATCAGCTCAATCAAGGAAACTTCTTCAATCTCTTTCGCATGTAAAAATGTGAACATTCAGTTCACATGATTCGAAGTCCATACCAGAACCAAGTGAAATGTTTTCACCAATCTCTCATACGTTTTAACTTGATTCTTACCTTTCGAAGGTGTCCAAGCGTCGCCGATTATTTTAAGACAGAAAAACAGCAGCACCACTAATATTGGCCGTATATTGTTCGATAGAAGAGGAAGGCCACAAAGAAGGTGCAATTAAACACGATCCTCTGTGTTGAGTAAACTAAATTATCTGCAAGTACCTTGAGCCTAACTCTATGAGTATAGGGTAGAGTTACACTAGGTTCGAGCCACGGGCTTGTCTAGTATCGCAGTTTAAGCTAACTAAGCGGAATGAAATTACAAATAATCGGTATCAATAAATGTTTTTCCACATCGGCTGGCTGTCCTTTTTTAATATGGGTATTCACAGACACAGACACACGAAAAGGTATGAACAATTACTGCAGATTTCTAACGCAATAACGAAGTACCTGTGTGGGTTCCTAGAGATGACAGGGATACCAGAAATGTCACGTGATGACATTGCCAAAGCATGTGTGATAGAAACCAGTTCTCCTTTGTAAAACATGTATTCCCTTTTGACAGCATTTGCTTTCGACTGCATTCAAATACTTCTTGCAAGTAGCTAATCTTTTGCATGAGCGTAATTGAGGATAAATTTTTGAGAACCAGTGTGCAAACAAATGATGCGTCAGCTTGCAAATTGCAGTTACGTTAGTGTGATTTTTCATGGAAGTAGGCAAGACAAAATGCAGAGCGAGGAGCTTACGACAAATCTAAGTAACCTTTCCATTCGCTGAGTAGCTACTGTTCATGCCAACAGTCCAAACTCGCAATCCTGTGGATTTCTACGAGCGGCGCGAGGTCGCTCGATTCTCTTACCCGACTATACTGGTGCCGTCACTAAAGAGGATCATTGTGTTGCAAAAGTGTTGGCGGAATACGTGGAACCGAACCTACTAGCTTTGACCCAGACGCATGCGATTCTGAGCGATCAACTCCCCACGACCAAACGTGCCCAGCTATCCACACGCAAGCGAGAGCTTTTTCAGAACGTCAGTGACTTCTCGGATCCGAAGATGAACGATGATGCGGATACTCTGGAGTCTACGCTTGTATCTATGTTGCTTCATCCGGAGGAATTTGCAAAGCAAGAGAAGGTTTGCTTCAAATGTAGAAAACTCACTTCATCTCTACCAGGTGAACTATGCAATCATATCTACAAATCTAGCATTAGCGTCCGATCTCAACTCGGAGTGACGCTGAAGCAAGAGCAGGACGCTGATGCTGGACTGGGAGAGCATAAACCACCTCTAGATACAGAAGACCAGTGCTGACACACATACGACAGTGCTAACCCAGATGCAGGCGACGCTGCATCGGATGGAGTCCAGTTCAACTAGATTGTGTGAAAGGGCGACCGGATATCGTCCTCCAATAGCGTTACCACGATTTGGTACACGTGAGGAACCCGACTTGGTGAACAAAGAAGCGTTGCCATCGACTTCAGCACCTCTCGCAGGCTTCTTCTACAACTGGCACATGCAGCACCTGAGGGACTCAGTCAGCGACACGAAGGAGCAAAATCAGTCTGATATCAAAAAGTGCGCTGAGAACGTCGTACCATGAACCCGTTGACACACCCAGAGAGCCAGCGAAGCGAGACAAGTTGGCGTACAAGCGCTTTCTGAAATCCTGGACAGAACTGCAAATGCCCGACTCCACATCGATCACAGTGAGCTCCACAACGCGCTCGTCAGCGCGCAGTCGGCAGCAGAGTAGACGCCACCACCACCACTATGCTGAGCAGAAATAAGCTCGATAAATCGAAAGGGAGGACTGAGCTCACAAACACAGCGTTCATACACTTACATATATTCTTGATTCTCATACAAATGCTAAACATTTCACATAACACACACCACACCAACCAAACGAGAATGATCACCGCACACAAGCGTCCAATTGTATAGCAAAGGCATATATGCAAGCGACGCGCACAAGCAGTCGCTGTCGGCGCACATGGATCAGTAGCGCACATTGCGCACACAAGTAGAAACGGAAGCAGGCAGAGTCTGGGTAAGGGCGGAATGAGAGGGACAACGGTGCAGGAGCACACAAACGACACCAGCAGTAATATGTAGAGAGAGAGAGAGATAAATTGCATAAAATCGAATAGATGGTCGTTCAGGTTTGAAAATTGCTCTGCACCCTTTTTTCCTCTGACTGTTTTTATCTCTCATTTCTCTCACACACGGCGTTTTGGGCCACTCTGGTATGTATGCCCATGTTATATTCGTTGCGTCAAAATCACTTAGCTTCAAATCCTAAGCCTCACCATGTATTTTCCGTACCAAAATAACCCAATCATCCAGCACACTGGGGTTTTCAGTTAATCCTGGAGTGACTAATATAATAAGTGATGAATTCGGATTTTGTCACTTCCTGTGAAAAGGTGGTCTCAAAAATATTTGCAACAAACCGTTGCCGATTACTAAGCACAGTCTCAGTGGAGACAGCATTCCATTCAAATGCAGAAATCGTGTAATGAAGCGCTGGCAAAGAAGTATCGGGTAAACATCGGAACAAGCAGATTTTCTCATCCTTCCCGCTTTGTTTCCTTGTTCTTGCAGAAGCGGCAGCAGCATCCAAGCCAACAGATAAAAACATGAACTGACTCATCCTAACTGGAAAGATAAGCGAGCGCTCTGCGCTCATGCTATGTTGGTTGTGAAGCCGTAGAGGCATTATTTGGTTACTACTGCACTCGACTCGTCAAACCAGCCACGTTTGATTAGAGTCGATGCGACTGGGAAACTACATAAAATGAATAATGCACTACTCCCGCAGATGACACTGTATTTATATATACAATCCCGCATGTAGTATTTTTATTGTCAAATATAACACGGTCACTCTGTGAAAGTCAAATATAATAACAAGAGACTAAGAATTTGACTCTTTCGATATTATTACACACAATGAACCGTGGATCACTTGACTACCTTTGTCATAGAAAAAATCATGATTTTTGCTTTCTTTCGTCATCATCAAGCTGGTAGCTAAAGATTCCCGGTGCATTCATTCCCTTCGCCTATTTGATCTTCAGTGAGAGGCCACATCTTCGTGTGCTTCGTTTGCTCCGGATCCCTGAACTCCACACCCCTCCTTTAGAATCTGCCATCGGCTTCCAACAAAACGGACTTGAAAACCAAGCAGCCGCGCAAAGTCGACCTCTGACCTCATGGAAGTGCTGTCAGTCACGAAACATGTTATTCGTAGGACCAATACTCAAGCACCAGACACAACACAACATTGTATTACTATTCTACTTGTATAGCATTCATTTCAGTTTGCTTGGAACTTGACTCTAGTGGCGATTTGTGCGCCTAAACAGACCACTAACACCACCACTCCCTGTCACGCTGAGTGACATTTTTGTTGTTGAATGACGCATGATACACACCAGTAGTTCAAAGTATATTATTGCGCGAACTCGAAGCATTCTGAACTTCATTCGCTGTGTCATTTAATTGCTTTTTACTACTACTACAACAACTTATTTGTACCTTTTGCTGTAAGCAACATAAGTACGATATGCAGTCTCTCACATTTACTCCGCAGCGATCTTCAGCTCAACAGAAGGCGTGTACGCTGGGTAGTC
>JALBYZ010000417.1:0-28954 GCA_038050575.1 Globisporangium mamillatum | reverse complement strand
CCCGTGCTTCATCTTCTTCCACTTCATGTCAGGGTGCTCTTGGAGCGTTCTCTGGGCCGTACGGACTGATACAGGTGCGTTTACACTCGATTGAGCTTGCGCCGCGCTTTCGTCACCGACCGAAACAGCCCGGACAATCTGTCTGACGAGCCGTTCCGTGACCTTCTTGGGCCTCCCGGAGCGGGATTTTGCGCTTTCACCCCTCGCGCCGCTTGACACACGTGACACAGAAGCCACACTACAACCGACACGAGCTGCGATCGTCTTCATCTTCGCTCCTTGCGCACGCAGCTCATGAATCACCCGCACATCGGCCGCCGACAGCTCCTTCGCCCTTCCTATCATTTTCAAAAGTGATTTGAGCACACAAAGACACGTGGCATAATGGTATAAATGCGGTGGTTATAATTTTGCAATATCCACACAATTTTTCGTAGATTTACGCATTTAAAACTAAAGTTTCGCCGCAAGCGAAACTCCCCTTTCCTCTCTGACGATGAGTTCCCTCTCGCAGTGTTGTCAATATTGCGATCTGTTGCGCTGTCGTGGTCTTGTTTTTCTCCTCGTGTTTTGCTCTTTCATTTGACCCGCTTTTTGTGCTGTTTGACGCAATAGTTTTAAGGAAAAGTTGAAAAGAGAGAATTTTCTAAACTTTTGGCGCACTTTACATAAACTACATAACCAAAATCCTTTTAGAAGAGACAAAGGACCAATCCGAAGTATCGGATAAGGGTCCCCAAAAATTGGATAAACAGATACCTCAAAGCTTTTGCAGCCGTACGATCCGTTTGCGAATCAACAAGATCAGACAGAAGAAAGATGCTGACGATGTCTTCGCTGCAGACGGCGCTGCGTGGCGCCACCGCCTCCACCACCGCCGCAGCCATCCGCGCGCGCTTCTTCAGCGCGGATGCGGCGCACCGCCTCGTGCAGCAGCGTGTGCAGGGCCAGATCACGCTCCTGCCTGCGCAGCAGGAGAACGCGCTGCCGTCCACGACCCGCGTGCTCTTCGTGACCAAGTCGGAGGACGGCCACGGCGCGGACATCCACACGTCTGCGCTGCCGTTCCCAGTGTCCAAGCACGCGCTGCAGGACTTCCACGCCAAGGTGCAGGAGAAGCTTTACCTGTACTCAAGCTCGGATGATGACAAGTACGCGAGCGAGCGCGTGCTCCTGGTCGGACTCGGCGCCGCGGAGAAAGTGGACGAGGAGGTGCTGCGCAACGCCACGCACGGCGCGCTGAGCGCACTGAAGGCAAAGCGCGCCAAGGATGTCGTGCTGCACGTACCGGAGCTCAAGCAGTCCAAGCTCAAGCAGGAGCGCGTCGTGGAGCTCTTCTCACAGGTAAGATGCAGCTGACTTTTCATCATTCTTTTGTCTGTGACAGAGAACAGGATTGGAATCCAAACGCTTTTTGCATGTTGTACTGGAAAAACCTGTTAGGCTTCGATTCTTTCCAACTACCAGTTCGACAAGTACCTGACCGCTGACAAGAACGAGAACGGCGAGGAGAAGCTCAAGCTGCCGCTGGAGAAGATCTACTTGGAGGCTGGCGCGGAGTTCCAAAAGGTGCGTTTGAGTAGCTATCTTTGTTTGTAGCGTGTCTACAAGGTTGTGGTAAAAATCATGCGTATCTTTGTTGAACCTACTTTATGCAGAATGTGGTGGAGCAAATCACGGTCGGCGAAGAGACGATCTTTGCGCGCAACCTCGGCAACGAGCGCTCAGACGTGATGAACCCTGCGTTCATGGAGGAAGTGGCTCGCGCGTCCGCGGATTTGCCCAACATGACGGTGCGTGTCATCCAGCGCGACGAACTTGAACAGGAGGGGATGAACATGTTCTTGAGCGTCGGCCAGGCCGCGACGTGCCCTCCGCGCCTCGTGATCCTCGAGTACCGCGGCAACCCGGACTCGGACGAGAAAGTGGCACTAGTCGGAAAGGGCGTCACGTTCGACACGGGCGGCTTGAACCTGAAGCCGAGCGGCTTCATTGAAGACATGCACACCGACATGTGCGGTTCGGCGGCGGTGCTCGGTGCTGTGCGTGCGGCATCGCGCCTCGGACTCAAGGTGAACATTGTGTGCGCGCTGGCGATGGCGGAGAACGCTATCGGCTCCAAGGCGGTGAAGCCGCACACGATCGTCAAGTCTCACAAGGTAAGAGAGAAAGAGCCCTGTTTGATGCAACGTTTCTCACTGATTGCATTTTAACCAACCAAAACTGTTCTTGTGTAAATTTCTAGGGCATTACTGTGGAGAACAACAACACGGATGCCGAGGGGCGACTCGTGTTGGGCGACACGCTGTCGTACGTGCAGCAGCAGTACAAGCCAAAGAAGGTGATCGATGTAGCGACGCTGACCGGCGCTTGCATCGGTACGAAAAAGACATGAGTCTAGGCTTCTATACGTGCTCTCCTATGGAGTCTGATGGTGCTGACTGTTGTCGTGTATGGTGGTATCCTCGTGGTCAGTTGCATTGGGCGAACACTGTGCCGGTGTCTTCTCGAACTCGGACGAACTCGCTAACAAGCTCCAGGTACAGAAAACTCGTTATGGCATGCATGCTAAGCGAGGAAATAAACTATTGAATTGTCACTGACTGTGAGTATTGCATACTTTGTGCTGTGTGGTATGCTGTCGCTGGCAGGAATCGGGCATGATCTCGTACGAGCGCTGCTGGCGCTTGCCGATTCTCCCGGAGCACTCGGCGGAGCTCAAGGGGTCGCAGTCTGACTCGCGCAGCACGGGCAAAGGACGTTACGGCGGCGCGTGCACTGCCGCGGCGTTCCTCAAGCAGTTCATCGACAAGGACGTGGACTGGGCGCACATCGACATTGCTGGTGCGTTCGGTTTTGTGTGTAGATCCCTTTTAGTGGGAATTCTGGCTTACAATGTATCTTTTCTTAATCTCGAATGCCTGTCAACTAGGTCCATCCAACTACAGCGCGCCAAAGTCGTACTTCCCAAAAGGGGCCACTGGCTTTGGTGTCCAGCTGCTCTACACGTATCTGAAGAACCACGAGCAGCAGCAGTAAAGGACGAAATCAAAATCAACGGCAACGTCGCAAGAAGCACGAGGGACACAAAAGATTCCACTCAGGGTAGGCTGTCACGAAATTAAGACACACTCGCTTCCTTCTCAAATGTTTGTACAACGCTTTGCGTTGTGAATAGAAACACAGAATCTCAACATCACGGGGGAGGGCCTTTCGCGATTTCTTTGTGTTACTGTAATTTCCCACTGCCTGACACAAATATCGAGTACCGAACCTTCTGACGAACTCCACTACGCAATATTCTAGGAAGCGAGTAGCAAGCAACTGGCAACAGCTAGAGCCTGCTCAACACCCGAGGCTTCGGGTTCGAAGTGGCAGCTTTTCGCCATCAGCAACTCAGCCACAACTCAACCTGGATCACGTGTGGCTGATCGTCCAATCAGACGAGTAGATTCTCGCTCACAGCACTTCTCGTCAATGCTGGATGGGAAATACTGCAGACGACAGGTTCTTGGGCCTTTGACTAGCGTAGTGATCAGTTCAGAGACCGCTGTGGCGGCTCTGACTCATCCACTCGAACTTGAACGTGTAATCAGAGCCTAAATGAAAGACAATGACGATGACACAGTCACAGTTTTGGTCAGTGGATGGTATGAACGACGATGATCTTAGAGGTAACTGTAGCACCAATGCACCGTAATGAACCAGCAAGAGCTGGAACACGATCAGGATCCAAGCGAGGAAGTTGCATTGGTAGATTTGCCACTCGCTTTCCAGCGTGAGCGCGAGCTGGTAGAACACCAAGACCCTGAAGCTGCGCTTGAGCATGGATTGCACGTAGACTAGACTCAGCAGCTCCATGAACGCGTAGATCAGGATGTTTGACACTGCGGTGCGCAGGTGCTCATCTGTGAGGTTGCGCATATCCTGGTAGTAGCACGCGTTCGGCAAGTGGAAGAGGATCGAGATGTAGAGCGCGTAGAAAACCGGGACGATCATCTCGACGTACTCAACCACGGCGATCGCTTCGCTCTCGTGGAGCAGCCGCGCCGTTTGCTTGACAATTTTTGCTTTCTGATCCCCTACATTGGACGCTCCCCTCCCAATGCTGCAGCGCTCGAACCACCTGGCGGTGCGTCAATTACTTTTCGTTCCAGAGGGGCCACAATGACAGTCGAAGTTGGTTGGCCTCCTAGTCGAGAGCTGGAGTTGGTGACGAGACCACTTGACGGTATCTGTGCCGACTCCAGGCGACTGAGATGTATCTGGGAAGCATGGGAAAATGAGAGCCGAGTGGATTTCCCAAACCGCAGCGAGTTGGCAATGAGTCGGTCGGCTCCCTTGAGGAAATACATGAACGCTTGCAATCATTTCAAGCCAGTGCTCTCAATCCGACTGTCGACTCTGTGCATCGACTTCATCGAGCGGGTTCGCTTGCTCACTTCGTACATTGCATACGTGTTCTGAGCAACGTCGACGAGGATGATCCCCACGGCAACCATGAGTGCGCCTGCCGATTGCATGCAATTGGTCATGTACAGAACGTCGAACACGTCGACTGTGGTTTGCACGGCGGGGATGAAGTCGTCATCCGCACTTTGCACTTTTGCAATGATGTACTTGAGTGAGATCTTGGTCACCGGTAGCAGCAGTACGAACGCGAGCTGTGGGATCCCTTTGAGCGTGAAGAAGATGGCGTTGTAGCTCAGATACACACCCAGCATGGACGCCTGAAGCCCAGTGTTGTCCATGAAATGGAGAATTGGCCAAATGTGTCCTTGGCGTTCCGTGGCAAGCATTAGCCCGAACAGCGCCGAGCAGAATGGAATGCAGCCAACTGTAGACGTGAACGGGATTGGAAACGCCCAAAGCTTCGCGACGAGCATCAACGATCCGGTGTATACAATTACCGCGCCGGTAACGATCACGAGAACGCGCTTCAGCATCAGGTTGAGTTGTGGGATCAGAATCCGCGCTTAGCTCATCACCGCAGCGCTGACAAACGTCCCGATGATCGCGACGCGCCTCCAGAACGTCGGGTTCGAGCTCCATCCTGCGCTTGGCTCCTGCAGCGGCGTCACTTCGATGAAGATCAGGAGACCATCGCCGGGACGTAGTTCAGGGTTAGAACTGCCAAGACACGCCTTGGTGTGACTTTCTCGTAGGACTCGAAGAATGCGAAGAGCCACTCCGCCGAGTACTCGCGGCGGTTCTCTTCAAGCCCTCTGGCGCGAGCAGTGCATCACTTGTTTGACCCATTTGCTTAAATAGATGTTGTTGACACACAGTCTCAGTCGTTTGGAAGAAGTTGAGGGAGGTGGAGGCTATATTTCGAGCAGAATAATCCGAAGGCTGATTGATATTGACACGCGCGCCATTGACATTCGCGTATTCCTGCGAAGTACACTCAGCTCATCTAAACGGAGATCTGGAACTCACATGCAACATCGTTGCTGATCGCGGTACCGAGGCTGCTGGCTGCTTACTTGAACTTGGCAAGAGGCACCATCAATTCTTGATGTGCAAAGGACAGGACACTGAAGGTGGAGAAGTCAACCAAAAGCCCAACAGGCAAAGTTTGAACCAGTGGAGAGTCAATAAACTATCCGCACATGGCGCCCTATGGCCAATTGAAGTGCGGGACACTTATGTCGGGTGTACACACCAGTCGTGTGTTTGCAAGCGAGATTATCGGCTAGGATACACCGAATTACGCGAGAGGACACTGATCTTTGTGCATGGCTATTTAATTTCTGGTGGGGATGTACATTTGAGAGAGGTGTATATGCTTTAGAGTGCATAGTTAAAGCCAATGTGCGTCATACAGCCACAATTTCGCGAATGGCCACGGTTGTTTTAGACACAACAAACTTTCCAGCTCGATCTCGAGCGAACAGTCATACACATGCGCGCTTTCTCGCGAGCTGCTCCATCTCTCTCTCTCTCTCTCTCTCGAAAGCGCTTTCACGAGACGAGGGTCATCCATCATGCTCTCTCAAAGCTTCATGAGGCGCTTTCGTCAGGCTTTGAGAGAGCACATGACGGCGGGTGAGCATGATGCAGACACAGGCGCTTCTAAAGCGCTCAGGATGTGCGAGGCGCGCATACAATGAAGGAGAAAGTGTATCATTGCTGTGCTACGAAAGCTACTTCTCTCGACCATGGAAACAAAACACGGTCAGTGCAGTGAAGTATCTTTAAACTGCAGGTTATGTAACACACCTAATTCAAAATGAATCCTAATTTGCGATTTGTAAGGATCCTGTGACTGAAATCATAAGTCGGAGATGCGAACCTTGCAGTCGGTTTCACTCATAACTTGTACTTAACCCATGCGTGTGGCATCTCCGTCAAGAAGGCAACGACGAGCAGCGTAATGGATCGCGCACCATGTGACCGCGCTCCGCTGCCGCCAGCAGCAGCACCGCACTACGGCGCGCACCCGCATTTACGCTCGCGCTCTCCATCGCCTGCATCGCTAGCAGCACGTTACCCTCCTCTGCTGCACGTGCGGCCACGCAGCTCGCCGCGAGATCCGCGCACTCGCGACTCGCGCATTCGCCCGCCATATAGCGATCGCGACCACCAGCCGATCCACCACCACGATCTCCTGCACGCCCAACAGCAGAATCACCGCCACCACCATCACCACCACCACGATCAGTACCGCAACCATTACGAGCGTAAGCCTTCTCCAGTACACTCGTCGCATGCCGCTCCACCGCCACCACGCAAACCACGGGACAGCATACCAAACACCACTGATCCGCGCTACCGCAAGGACCCTGTGTATCGTGAAAAGGTTATGCGCACGGAAGTGCTTCCGCTGCACGAGTTCAAGCTCTTGCGCGCACGTAGGATCAAGGGCGACAAGACCGAGGGTGGCATGGTGCCGATCCCCGTGCCACTCGAGCCGGGCGAGACTGAACGTGAGTACGAAGAGGCTTTACACGCGTGGCTTCGAGGAAAAAGCGTCTTTCTCAAAGACTTGCACGACGACCCGCTGCGCGAGCGCATTTTTCGCAATTCTTATGCTAACATGAGAGCGACGCCAGCGTACAAGCCACAGGTGAAGCTAGATGCACGCAGCAGCAGTAGCAGCAGTGACTATGAAGCAAGTGGGCGAGACGAAAGCAGAGATGAAGGCGGAAATGACAACATGAGGAAGCGGAGCGGCTCGCTGGAAGACTATGACCGACCCCCGCACAAGGTGCACGTAACGTCATATCCTCATAGCAATAGCAGCAATAGCATCAGCAGCAGTCGAATCGGTAGGAGCAGGGACTACCACTACGACGATGATTCACCCCGTCCGCGAGATTCACAACGACCAGTCTCGCCCATGCGGTCGTCGCATGAAAGTAGCTCAAAGCGATGCAAAGCGCAGTTGCCGGCTCCAAACGCGTCCTTACGATCGTTTGTCGCTGCGTACGCCAAGTGCTACTGCTTTCACTGCCTGCGCGATTGGAACCTGAAGCTCACCGAGCGCTTCGTGGTACTGGAGAACGAGGTTCATGCCTTGCGGAAGCGCGTCGCGAAAGACGACGAATTTGTTGATGAGAACGCCAGCTCGAAGGACAGATCGCCAAAGGAGGCAAAAGCAGGCTCCAAAGACCCAAGAATGGAAGCAAAGATCAACGGAGAGAACGAAGAGAAGACGACTAGTGAAACTGATAAAGTGAAGTCCTTGACAGCGCCAAAGTCTTCTTCGACTCCAACAACTACTTCACTACCGTCTGAAGGAAAGTTTCGCACCCAGCAGAGCGCTACAAACCAAGGTCCAGGTTCTACTACGACCAGTTCAAGCACTTCATCTGCGGTACGACCTGCAGAAGACTTGTCGTCACAAGCATCCGAGTCAAGCACCCGACGAGCGATCTCCAACACTTCGACGGCATTTGAGACTTCTTCGAGTGCAGCGCAGTGTGCCGGAGAAAATAGAATGGACATTACGTCAGAATCAAAAATGGCGTCTGCTAATCCAGACGAGCTCCCAGTAGAATCGATGACCGAGAGCCAAGGTTTCCTTGGCAATGCAGAAACCTTTCAAGACATCCCTGACCAAACCGAACCCGTGCATGCTCAAGAACTGCTGGAGGCCCCTATCGTTGCAACTGACTTGACTGCTGATGCGTTGGCGATTGAGCAGTCTGTGAAAGCGCAAATGACAGAAGAGTACGACTCTCTCAACAAGCAGATCCTGATCAACGAGAGAGTGCTGCAAGACGCTGTCGAACATATCCAGCAGAAGATGGTCACAGACATGGCAGGCGCGCTGCGGGAGCAGGAACAGATTCATCAACTGCGCCAGTCGATCGTTGAGGAAATGGGCAACCGCGATGCTGCCTTGGCGATGGTGATCGCGTACTGCTGGATGGGCAAACACGAAGAGCTCATGGATCGCATCACACAGCTCGACACGTTGGATGTTCCGCATGTGCAGCGGGTTGGGCATGTGAAGTGCGACGAGCTGGCGACTCGAATCACGGAGAAGAATCTGCAACTTTCGACTCTGAAAGCGCAAGTTGCGGTTGAATCTCTGTCCAATGGCGGTACTGCGAATTTTCAGGTTGTTATTGGTGATCTGAAGAGCCAAATCGCGCTCGTTGAGGCTGCACTTGCTGCTTTAGAGGAAGAGCGAATGGAGCAGTTCATGCGGTTGTTCCAGTTCAGCAACCGCATCCGCGCACTTTGCAGGTCGATGCTGGAGGAAAAGGGGTGATTCTGAGAAAACCCATGTGATGGGAGAACGACTTGAAGATGGGTGGCCCAACTGTCCTTGTGGTTCTAACGTGATTGAGTCAATATCAATCACGAAGCAAATCAAGGACAGTTGGTAGAAAACTTGGCGAGGTTGAGCGGTTGAGAGGATCAAGTAAATGCCATTCGCGTTCTCGCAGTCTTCGCATAACCCTTGCTCAAGATAGCTGGTGGTTTTGGAGACAAAAATGGTGTATCCGCACTACACCCCTCAAAGCACGGCTACCCAGCCTCCTTGTCCATTCCCCGGCATAAGTGCCAGCAAGAATTTACAATGGCGTCGCGCTCAACTACTGCAGCAGCAAATATTTCCGCTTAGCGAGTACCGGAACGAATACCTACAACAAAAAAGTTCACGTCGGCGCGGCGGCGAATCCACTCCAGTTCCTACCCACTGATGCGCGGAGAAACGAAATTCCTCTACGAATCGCGCTTGCAGCGGTGGTTGGCTCGAAGAAACGTACTGCTGGATGATCTCTACGCGAACCCAGCGAAAGAGCGAAGCTGTCGTTTCTCTTATGCCAGCAGTCGGGTATTGAATTTCAGATCAATTCTCCGTCTTCGTCAGTTCATCCACTAATATCTTCGGGGTCGATTTGCCAGACAGCGATGGCAGGATTTAGATCTCCCACAAATTCCACTAAGAGAAGCGTGAGCTCGACATTTGAGCAGATGAACGCCAGTCGAGTTTCAATAATGAAAGAGAGGAACCGATGCTACTTCGTGATGCCCAAGACTTGTCATAGCGCCTACTTTGCAAGGACAGCAAGCCATTCGTACAACACATTCGTGAAAGAAAGCGCAAGAGCTTTTCGTGAGCTCGGTCTAGCATCTAGTGTTCAATGGAAGGATGAACTTGTTTCATCAGCTTAGCACTTGTTTCACCACTACCCGCCACTACCTCAACTACTCGGTGTACACGTTCCAGATGAAGACGCTGCCGTCTTCGCCCACGGACACGAGCTGCCGGTCGTCGGGGCTGAACGCTACGCCTCTAACGTTGCCTGAGTGGCCCACGCCGTCCATGATGAGCTCGCCCGTGTTGCCATCCCAGAGCTTGATGAGTCGGTCGTTGCCCCCTGTCGCAAAGATCTCGAGATTGTGCGCCACTGCGATGCACGTGGCTTCTTCGTCGTGGGCCTTCTGGATGACGTTGACGGGCGAGTCGATGCGCAGGTCCCAGAACGAGATGCGCTTCTCCTGGCCGGCGCTCAGCACCAGCTTCTGGTTCGAAGAGAGCGCGACTGTGTTGATGCCGCCCATGCGCTGGATGTGGCTCGAGATGCGCCGCTCGGAGCGCAGGTCCCAGCACAGAATACTGCGATCGCGGCTGCACGAGAGCACGTGCATGTCGTCCTGGTAGAGCGCGAGGCTCGTGACCGCCATCGAGTGCTCCTTCAGATGCGAGACCATGTCGCGCTTGCGGATGTCCCACACGCGCACCTCGCCCCCGACGCCCGCCGAGACGATGAACCGCTGGTTGTGGCTCAGCACCAGCGCCGTGACGCCTCCCGTGTGCGCGTTGTCGATGCTCCAGACCTGCTCGCCCGAGTCCGAGCCGTGGCAGTGGATGGAACCGTCGGTCCACCCTGTGAGCAGCACGTCGAGTGAATACTGGAGAGACGTGGGGATGCCCGCGTTGCCCACGAAGCACTTCGTCATGACCGCGTAGTCCGAGGCATCCCAGATGCGGATCGTGCAGTCGCGAGACACGGTCGCGAACCGGTCCGAGACCCCCGCGGCGTACGCAACTTGGACCATAGCGCTCGAGTGATTTTCGAAAAGTAGCGACGCCTGGAGGAACCGCTGCGCGACCAGCAGCTTGACTCGGAAGATCGAGCCAGCCTGCGTGCCGATGACCGCTTCGTTCTGCGCAGCGTTGAGCGCGATCCCCGCGACGGGGCCGTCGAGCCCCACGTGGCACGTGTCGACAAAGCCCCGTTGGTCGTCAAAGTGCAGCACGCTGCCATCACCGCCGCCCACGAGCACCCCAAAGTTGAAGAACGCGATCGAATTGATGCCGCACGAGCACGCCGGCACGTTCTTGATCAGGCGCTTGGTCTTGACGTTCACGACGGAGAAATCTCCGCTGGAGCTGCCCGCAACCAGCGTCTCGCGGTCCGGAGAGAACTGCACGCACGTGTAGTCGCGCACGACGCTCTGGTCGATCTTGGACTGCGTGAGCTCACCGTTCATTGGGTTGAGTACCCAGAGCAGCAGCATGCGCTGGCCCGCCGTCGCAAACTGGTAGCACGGCGTGTCGCGCCGCTTGACGTCGCGCGCCATGCCGCCGAACGCGATGCATGTGACGATCGCCGCCAGTTTCTGATGTGTTGCACAGATGTTACCCGTGTGCACGTCCCAGATGTACAGCCGCGGCCCGTCCTCCGGTACGCCGATCGTGCAGAGCAGACGCTCGTCGTCCGAGAACGCGAGCGCAGCGATGCCGGCGTCGTGCTCCGAGAGCCGAAACAGCATGCGCTTGGACGCGTAGTCCCAGATGATCACGTCGGCGCGCTTGCCACGTTCCCCAGAGGCTAAGAGTCGACCCGAGTTGGACATCGCGAGACATGTGATGTGCGCCTCGTGGCCGCGCAGAAAGAGCTGGCTGTGCGCATCCTGGAAGGACGTGAGCAGGATCGATCCGCCGGATGGATAGAGGTACTCGTTGCCGGACGGGTGGTAGTGAATCGCATTCGGCACGTTCGCGGAGAACCCGATCGTGTGCTCCAGGTCGATCGCAGGGGACGGTGGAGAGTTCGGTCGAAACTGCTTGGCGTTCTGGTAGCCCGTACCCATCATGTCCCTTGTCATCCCTGTCAACCCTCGATCGAAGCCAGGTGCGCTGTTGTTGTTGCCCTCATACTGCATGGTCGCCGATGATGCTCTAAGTCACCAAATGCGCTTCCTGAAATGCCTGGACATGGAGGTATAAAAAGCGAGGCATGGTTGCTTTCAAGAATAGCTTGGGGAGTACAGTGAGAAGAAACCACTTCTGATTGTCATTTGTTGCATTGTACATTGTTAGTCCCAAGACTCACTCATTCACTCACGCACACCACTGAGAGGGAAGGACCACGAAGACTTGGGGGGAACGGAGGGAGGCTCGAGAGACCCTAGATAATCTCAGTCAGCCTACAACTCGGTGGCGACGCGTCCCGTGGCGCCGACGTAGCTAAGGCAGATGTAGAACGGCGGCAGCGAGTTGTCGCGATGCCACTGCATCATCTCGTCTCCTAAGTCCTGCTGCCGATCGAAGAGGTTGAGGCGCAGCACACCGCGTCGCAAGAACACTTTGCGTGGCAGCTCAAACTCTTGCATCTACATACACATACAGTCAGTCCACACAGTTAATGGCGATGCTCTTTAACTTATTTAGGATAAAGTAGATCCATTCGTACCTTCATATCGCGGATCGCATCGTACACTGGCGACTCGTAGATCGCAGGGCCGAGCGTCTCCTTCACTTCATCACCATCCGAAGTGACCAGAAGCTCATGGAACGTGAACGACAGCTGCAGCGGCGAGTACGTTGGGCTGCCCGGGTACCAGTAGACGCGATAGGGAGACACGCGCACGCTGCTCACAAGGCAGTTTTGGTTCATCTTGTACTCGATGTAGTCTCGACTCGAGTGCTTCCACGACGCCGCTCTTCACATATTACAGCAGGTTGGTGCACAGGGAGGTTAGATTTGAAACTGTTCAGCCAATTTCAGTACAACTTTCCAACAAGCAAAAATCGACAGGGATTCATTCGTACGTGCTCCAGTAGCAGGGGCTGCCGCGCGCGCAGCCGCACCGGAGCTGGATACGCTGCGCCCACTCGAGGAAGACGAGCTCTTGGTTCGCGAGCACGCTCCGCGACAGAAAGTCCACTTCGACCTCACAGGATGACCGTGTGAGTGTGTTTTCGGGCTTCTCACCCGGGTTGTCCACCGACGAGCACTCTGTTGCAAGTATATGCAAAGCAACCGTATGGTAAAAAGGCGCTACAGTTAGCAGAGGTATGATGCACACACAAATGCATAGGACACGTGCACAGCATACACGCACCGCGGACTTCGTGGAGCAGCTGGAGTCCGGCTTCCGCAGGCAGCTCCGCGAGCCGCACCACGCGCTTCCAGCCTTGCGAGTCGATGTCGCCACGCGCCACTCGGTTAGCAATAGACGTCGTGTGGCGCGTCAGCTCTCTCCATAGATCTGTAGCCCACACACACACACAACAGATAAAGAAAATGAGCACTCAGAATCCATTGAGAGATCTGAGCTGGCGTGAGCCTGGGTTTCACGCACGGAAGTCGCGGATGAGCTGCTGGAGACTCGCAGAGGCGCACTCGAGTGACAGCAGCGTGCGCAGATCCGCGAACTCGAGCGCCTGCGCGAGCAGCACGGGCGGCAGCTCGCTCAGCTGGCGCTGCTCAGTCGCGTCAATTGCCATTTTCATCATCTTGGTCCTTTGGCTTTTGGTTTTTGGTTTTTGACTCCTCAGACTTGTTAAACCAGCAATAGGCACTCAAAGGGTACCCGCTTTAATGACAATACGTATATGTCACTACTCTGTAACTACAAGTTTTTAGTTCATGACCTGGTTCGAGGTTCAGCGTTTCAAAGTGTTCATTGTTGAATTTGATTTACGTTGTTCGCATTCTAGTTGTTGTGTTCTACTTTCAACTTCACCCTCACCCATCTATATTAGATCCGTTTGTCAATTGCACGAGCTTGAACGAGTGGCTATTGGCGACCACTCGAGTTCTCCTTTAGAAGGACGCCAGATCACTTCGCTTCGCGCCGCAGCAGCAAGAACTGCTGGAAAACTCGCAGACGCCGCAGCCTCGAGCCTTCTTCTGTGTTTGATCGATGGAAAAGATCCGCTCTCTGCTCTAATCAATGTTGTTGGTTGCTGATGTTTGAATGAGGACTCAACGGCGGACGACAACGATGGTGCAGCAGCTGAAGCCCCAAGTGTAACGCCAAAGCTGCCCTTGATACTCTCGAGGGCTGACCACTGACACGAGTGGAGCTGAAGTCCATGGAATTCGAAAGCCAGTAGTGATCAGGCGAACCGCTGACTCGCTCACTAGCTGTTCGTGGACTCGAAGCAATGGGTTGTAAACCAGACTCCACTTGACTGCACCAGATGGAAACGTAGTTCTTCGTAGACGGTGCGACGTATTTCTTCTGAGGTAGTATGACAGTTTGATGTTCTTCTCCGTGGTTCTCTCTCGCGCTGCTGGTGTTAAAAGCTTTCGCCAGGTATTTCCGTGTATTCACTTGAACTCAAAGCTGTAATCCGAGCCCGCAACCAGCAATCGTTATCACACCGCCATCGTAAGAAATATCACCCTTCACCAGAAGCCGATCTTCGTTGCATCAACTTGCACACACAGCCAACCACGCACCATTGTGAAGCAGCAAGAACTGGAACACCACGAGGATCCGCGAGACAAAGTTGCACTGGAAGAGCCGTCACTCGCTCCCCATCGTGAACGCGAGCTGGTAGAATACCGAGACCCCAAAGCTGCGCTGCAGTATGCGATGCACCCAGACGAGGCTCAGCAGCTCCATCGCTGCGTAGATGAGAATGTTCGCCACCACTCGGTGCAGCTTCTCAGCCGAGAAGTACGCCATGTCCTGGTAGTACCGGGCGTTCGGCAAGTGAAAGAAGATTGAGATATAGAGCGCGTAGAAAACTGGCACGACGGTCTCGATGTACTCAATCACCACCACCGCCTCACTCTCGTGGATCAGCCGCATGGATTCCCTGAACAGCAGCTGAGTTTGCGTGGCATCGACAGCTTTTAGAGCGTCCCCTGATTCAGTCTTTGGCCGCTTTGGTGGTCCACTCCCTCCTTCTGGTAGTATCTTCCGTGATTTACTCTCCCACACTGATTTCACGGGTCCGATCGGAGCGACGGTCACAGATAGCTTCGAGTGTTTCTTCTGATTGGTACGCGGTGCGTCTACTGTTGGTCGAGTAACTTGTGTCAAAAATGAGGAGGAGAAGGATTGCAGTCGGCCCAGCTGTTCTTGCGCTTGAGGCGAGAGATTAAAGCGGTTGGTACTCGCGAATCGCACTGAACCAGCAGCGACCAGTCTCGAATCGCTCTTCATTGTAGGCATGATAGAGAGTAAGAATGCCGGCAAGTTTTTCGAATGTCTTTGCTCTTGGTGTTGTTGCTGGCGGCTCTTAGTGCCGCTTCGCTTTGTTTCCAGCGCGTAGTTCGCTCGCAGCGTGTGCGTTTGGCGCGTCAAGCCGGTCATCGCGTAGAGGTTGTGCGCAATGTTGATCGCGATGATGCCGAGCCCGACCATGATGGAGCCCGCGGACTGCATGCACTTGGTCATGTACATCGCGTCGAAGATATCGACGCTCGAGAGGATCGCCGGGAGCAGGTCGTCGTCGATGTGCTGTACTTTCTCGATCACGTACTTGAAACCAGACTTGATCACAGGCAGCAGCAGCAGCACGGACGCCAGCTGGGGCCTCACCATCAATCCTTAGGAAGATCGCGTTGTAGCTCGGGTAAACGAATATCATGGACGTCTAGATCGCGATGTTGATAGCGAACTCGACAACCCTCCAGAGCTGAGCTCTGTCCCACGTGCTGAGCGTGAGCGCCGCGAGCCTGAGCATGGATGTGCAGAACGGGAGGCCGCCCATAGTGAACGTGAACGGCACGGGGAACACCCAGAGCTCGGCGATGAGCATGCGCAGGCCCGTGTACCCGACGCAGACACCTGCCACGATCACGCACTCCCTAAAAGTCGTGAGATTCACCTCTGGAATCACCAGCTGCGCCTGCACCACGATGCCTCCATACACGAAGATCACGTTCACGAACGTGCGCATCCAGAACGAGACGTTCGCGCTCCAACCTGCACGAGGGTTCTGGAGCGGGGCGACGTCGAGAACGGTCAGCACGATCAGCGGCAGGCTCAGGTTGAAAGAGAGCACGAGCGACACGTGCCAGGGCGACACGCGCTCGCAGTGTTCGCGGAACGCGGACAGCCGCTCCGCTGAATACTTGCGCTGGTTGTTACCAAGAACCAGTTCCTCGCCAGCGTCACGGCAACGAGTCGCACTCGGTGGAGCATCGCGCGGGCTTTCGTCGTCGTCGCTTTTGCCATCTTCGCTGTCTGAAGAACACTTGAGTGTCTCGGAAGGTTGTTAACAGAAGCCTCACTTGCGGTGGTATACTTTGTCGATTGTGAGGAGGTCTTTTCTTGGACTAGCTGAACTTGGGAACGAATGAGTGGCTCGGAGCCCAACCATTCCCTAGTCATTCTGTGGCCAGCAATCAAGTGATCAAGGTCATTCATTGATTGCATTTCAAATGAGGGTTATGATGCGAAATGGTTACCACCAGTGCATAATTATCACGACCTGTCACCTCGAGTTAGTTATGGGACGAGCTTCCTGGTGCGATGCAGATTGTAGACCACCATGCTCTTGAGGCGGGCCAATAACAAACGATGCACGATTTCCTTTGAAAGTCCATCAAACGCCAGTCTGTCAACTCACTCTTTCCTCCACTTGCATCAGCAAATCTGCCGATGCGCTCGCCCAATCTATAGCCTAGCTTCAGCAGCTCCATACCCCACAAGAACCACTCAGGGACTTCTTTCTTCACTGACCGCAGTGTTACGTCAAGGAAATGACCCCTAGCAACCCATAGAAATCCCCTTCGTCTGCCGAGATCACAACCTGACTCGAAGTGCGTTGCCGCAACACCTTACTCCAGATGTCACTACTGGTAGCACCAAGTTGAAATGATGTTGAAACCTGTCGAGATGTCCCTCACAAACTATTTTTTTCTTTGTTGCTTGCAATCTGCCTCCTTTCATTCCCTCCTTGCAACTCTACTCGCTCAATTCATGTACTTAGATGGGGTGCACAAATCCAGCACCGGCGAATTCTACGCGATAAGGACAGCGTCATTGATCTTATCGCCTCTAGAAGGATGCCGGATCCGCGAGATCCCACCGATTCACTTCGCGCCGCAGCAGTTGCTGGAAGCTCGCAGAAGCGGCTTTCTCGCGTGCGATCTCTTGATGCAGACGGCGGAGTCGCGGATCTTCTTTCTTTGCCTGATGCGAAAGTCTTGTTTTGTGTTCGGACCGCTGTTTGGATGACGAAGACGTGATGACGGTGGACGACAACGACGACGGCAACAGGACAGATGACCCAAGAGCGACGCCAAAGCTACGCTTGAGACTATTGAGGCTGACGACTGGCGCAACTGGAGCTGGAGGAGCCACTGCTTTACCGAATCCGTTGGTTACCAAAGCTCCAAGAGGCTGCGTCGACGATGATTGTCTTGTCTCGCCCATCGGTGCACTCTCCATCGCGAGCAACTCCTGGGTGTGCTGAGAGCGCCAGGTCGTAGAAACAGTGACGCTCAGATCGCCCAGAGACTCGAAGAATGCACCGTAGATCTCGAGGAAGATCTGTTTCCATGGCAACCGCGCAGCAGCCGCGTCAGCGGTGATCGGCTGGCTCGCTGGCTCATTTGCTAGCTGGTCGTGGACTGGAACCAGCAGGTTGAAGATCAGTTTCTTCAACTCGAAAGTCGACACTTCGGACGAAATTGGTCCGCGGGACGCTGACGAAAAGATGCGGTCGATAAACTCGGCGATCTTGGCGAAGAAGCGATTGCAGACTCCGTCACGTCGGAGTGGCGCTTGTGATGCCAAATCCTCAATTCGTTGGGACGCGAGAGTGGCAAGAACGCTCTCTATAGCTTGCCACTGGTCACTCGCATCCACCGGTTTGCTAGTGGCATTCTGGAGCTCTGGGATGATGAAACCAGCATATCCACCTGGCTGCAGCTGCTGGGAACGTAGCTCTTCATAGACCTTCTGGATCGATGATCGCGCGACTTCTTGGATCTTGTTAGCCGAAGAAGATGTGCATCGCTTCATCGCAGAGCTCACAGATTCTTCCAAAAGCTCTTTCAAGCCAATGCTCGCAGACTTCGGTGGCGGGACACAACGCTTCGATAGCGACACAACGGCCTGTGCTAGCTGATCAGCTAGCGACTCGTTCTTGCCTCTTGACACCAGAGTGAAACCCACATCCACGACTTGCGCAAACTTAGCATGCAGTTGTCGAATCGATGTCTCGAGGACTCCAACTGTGTGTCTTGTCTTTGTAGATGGATCAACATTCGCAAAGAGCAGGATCGACACGACGACTTGACTCTGTTTCGGTAGACTCGCAAACAGCTTCTCGACGCGCTGCAGCCAGCGCTGGCGCTTTCCGGTGTCGAGGACTTCGCTCAGTGGAACCGACAGCAGCAGCGCAGAGACACCACTCAGAGTGGATTTCTGC
Source organism: Globisporangium mamillatum (assembly GCA_038050575.1). Classification (NCBI taxonomy): domain Eukaryota; phylum Oomycota; class Peronosporomycetes; order Pythiales; family Pythiaceae; genus Globisporangium; species Globisporangium mamillatum. The sequence continues at coordinate 10,863 of JALBYZ010000417.1, read as the reverse complement.
TGCTCTTGACCGCTGAGGTTGTCCAATGAAGCCGCACCGATGTAGCGACAGCATACAGCCACGTCGCCATCGTTGAAATCTCGAGGCGAGGAGTGGAATACTTGGAATGGTGTATTGTTGCCGGAAACACCGAGTTTGGAAGCACACCACATGCCAAATGAGGATGTCTGGTCGCCCACGAGATCGCCAACCACAAGCTTCCAGCTGATAGTTGAGGATGAATCAGCAAAGCTGTATTTATTGCGAAGCTGCGGTCCCACAAGAGACAGCACATCCAGAGAGCTCCAGGAGCTATCTGGGACGGGTGTCTCGTTCGCAGCTTCGGCATTCTGGATCTTAATCAGTTCACTTGGGTTTCGCAGTCGCGTCCCCACTTGTGAAGCTGCTGTTTCGCCTTTAAACAGCCATTGGATCGTGCTCTTTGGCTTGTACTGGTTCATCACCATGCCTCCGACAAAGCGCGACGCATCGATCTTCACTGGAGGTGGCAACGCCTTGCTGGCTTTCACATACTTCATCCACATGTGGAATCGCAGCTTCAGTCTCGCTTGAATCTGTTTCTTGATACGAAGCTGCCGCTTTTTCTCGGCGCGCTCTAGAGCAAGTTGTTCTTGGCGCTTCGCTTCTAGCGCGGCTTCACGACGCAGTCGCGCCTGCTCTTCAGCGAGTTGCTCCTGTCGTCTCCGCTCGATTTCTTCCGCAGCTTTCCGCCTCGCCTCTTCTGCTAGTCTTTCAGCTTCACGTCGCTTCCTCTCCTCTTCGGCAGCCTTCGCTTGTCGACGCAATTCGGCCTCTCGTTCTTGTCGAGCAGCTTCAGCAGCAATAGCGGCAGCAGCTTCTTCTTTTCGCCGCTTTTCCATCTCCTCAAACTCGCGTTGCTTCCGCAGTTGTAGTTCCTTCTCCTGCGCGCGCACCTCGTCCTCAAGCTTTTGCTGCAGACGAAGAGACCTTGCTTTGTCTTCGGCTTCCTTCTGTGCTTTCGCTTCAGCTGCTATCTTGAGTGCGGTTTCATCGCTCGGAGAGGCGACAGCTGAAGCCACAACACCAGCTTTTCGCTCGTTCTCCAAGCGCGCTTTCTCCTCCTTTGCGCGCTGAAGCTGCTCGATACGTTGCATCACCATGTGCTGTTTGTACTCAAGATCCGCTTTCCTCCTCGCAATCGCCTCCAACTCGAGCATCTTGTTGTCTTGAGTTCCGAATTGTTGGTCAGTTCCAGAGGTCTGGAACCCAAGCGGCACCGATGGAGCTGAGTGCGCTGGTTGAGCAGCACGAGCTGGCTGAATAGGAGGCAACTGCTGCTGTTGTGTCAAGCTGTACGACTGTAGTTGAGAAGCATGGGATGAATAGTTGGCGAATGAAGAGTACTCGTCTTCGTACACTGGACGTGAAGGGTACAATCTGGCGCGCTCCTTTGTCTCGAGGTCTTGAATCAGGTGGCTCAGTGGCGGATACTCTTCTGGGTAGTACTCCGTCACGCCACGGCAAATATCCTTTCGCAGATATTCCCTGTAAAATACACAGTAGATGGCTGTTAGTCCACGAAAAGATACCTTATAGCTCCGCATATCAAACATACACAGAGAGCAGAAATACCCTTGCTTCTGGCCGACAAAAACGTGCGAGCTTCGCACTTCAAGAGGTTTCTTATTCTTCCGCAATTGGATGTCTGAGGGGATTCAGGTGGAGACAGCCATGTCAGTCAGCATCATAGAGAACAAAGACTTGTCAAAACAACACATACTCCTTACCTGTCTCAAAGTCGCCGCCGAATTGAACCATGATGGATTCTCCGTCACTGTCGTCTTCATCTGGTTGCGTAATGTCAAGACCATGCTGCTGGCAAACCGAGCCTGCGTGCTCCAGGTCATCAAAGCACAGCAGCTCCATCAAGTCGACAAGCGGATACGGCTGGTTGCGAAACGCACGATTCATGCGCTGCAATGCGCCAGATCGGATGCTTGGAATGTACCGGAACAGCAGACACGATTGAAGGTACGTTGCCTGGCGCAGCAGCGAAAAGAACTGGAAGTAATCGTTCGTATGGCGTGCGACAAACACTTTCATCGCGAATTTCACTTGCGGACTGTCAACGACAGACTTGTGCAGCCCTTTCACGAACTTGAGCACATCGAGCCCACGTCCGTTGTCCAACGCACAGAGGATAAAATACGCGCGGAACTCGGCCTCAAAGGGACTGAGGTACCCTGGGTCGCCCATGTTTCGACTCTCGTCGTAGAGTTCGTTCAGGGACTTGAGCGTCTGTCCCAGCTGCTCCATGTTCTGCTGCGCGACGAAACTTGGAACCTCGATAAGCTCGTGCTCGCTCAGAATATGGTACCGAGCGACACGTTCGTGAACGTCGAGCGCAATCGGATGCACTCTGCCTCCAGCGCCACGGTAGTTCTGCAGCACAAAATCTTTTCGAATCATACGAAAGCGATCCCAGCAGAAGTTGTACAGCTCGATGATGTCTGGCACTCGTGGCGGATTTAAACGCGGGTCCACTCCAGCTCGCTCGCGGTCCATGATCTCTTGCTCAATGTACAGCTGTGTGCGTCGCAGCACACCAGGAGGTCGCACTTCCGACGGGATATCCAACTTGTGATCGGCTGAGCTGCGTTGGAACCGCTTAATAATCAAGTCGCCCTCGCGGCCGGGCTGGTCAGGGAAGCACTTTTCAAACACGCTCAATTCGTCTACGCGGATGTGAAGCTCTCTCTCAGCCGGACTACACATGTCGACGCACGTGCCATCGAGATTCACCGCTGAAGACAACTCAGCTTTGCTTGAGTCATCTTGATTGTTGTTGTTCGAGCTACCACCGATTGGCGAGGCAGACGGAGTCGGAATGAAGTCTGGAACCGACGCACGGAGATTTTTCTTCCTCAAGTTGGCATTGTTCCCGCTCGTGGCGAATGCTTGGATCTTCTCTGGAGGAAATGGGCCAGAGTCGGTGTCGCTATCACCAGCGAAAGACTTGTTAATCATATTCCGCGGAAGGAACTTCTTTGACGGCATCATACCCGATTGCTCGATTCCACTGTTGCCGTTATTCTCGACCGATGTGTTCTGAAGACGTTTGTTCTTCCCCACGGGCTTCTTTGGGCCACCGCTGAGTCGTGCTTCCAAGGCACCGGCTGCACCTAATCCTCCAAAGCCACCACCATCGGAAGAGATGCCATTGTTCCCACCAAATGAGTTTGTTGCTGCTGCTCCACCAGTCGCTGGCTCTTTTCGTTCTCGCCCAAAGGTAGTTGCAGTAGCACCATTCGCACCTGGAGAAACTCGAGTTGGCTGTCCAAATGCAGTATGACTAGTGACGTCTGCTGCTCCTCCAAAAGGTGGCCGACTAGCGTTTCTACCAGCAGCAGAACCAAATCCACCACCTGAGCCGAAGGGGTTGTCTCCAGCTGATACATCACCCACACCACCTGCTGGAGAAATAGCCTTCCTTCGCACGCGCACACCAGCCGACTGGGCTCCAAATGCTGTTGATGGCGACGGCGCAGGCAACGGCGCTGGGGAAACTCCAAAGCCACCCGACGCGTTTCCAAAAGTAGTCGCTACAGACGCTGAAGGATCTCGTGGTGGGAATGTCTTCTTTGAGCGAACAGCTGGCTGTCCAAACGCTGTGGACACTCCAGAAGGCATTCCACTGAAGCCAAAGCCATCGCCACCAGCATCTGGGGGCGGTAGTGGCGGCTGTTGACGAGGAGCACCTCCGTTGAAGCCGCCACCACCAAAAGCAGGAGCACCACCCCCAGAGTTATCAAAACTCGGGTTTCTCGCGCGGTTCCCGAATGTCGACGGTGGCGCTCGATCGTTCCTGTTGCTGCCAAACTGCCTCCCAACTGAAGGTCCACCTGCTGCTCCGCCAAACGTAGTTGCTGTTGTTGGCGCAGACGATAGAGATCCAGCTTGGCCTCCAAACCCAGACGACGAGCCGAATGTTGTTGTCGTAGATGATGATCCGCCACCATTTCCAGTCGAGAACGGGTTGCTCTGCCTGGTTCCACCGAACGACGCTGCGCTGCCAAAGCCGCTGCTGTGTCCAAACGCTGGCGCCGTCGCTTGAGCCGTCATTCCGCCAAACGTAGTAGTAGCCGTAGTTGTTGGAGCTGTGTTTGCATGGTTGAGAAACGATAACGACGACCCCCGCGCGGTGGTGGTTGTTCACATGTAGGTATGTTTTAGCACTCACGACAACCGCTCCTGTGGATCAACAGAAAAAAGAACAAGCACACGAAAGAGACAGCGAACGCTAATATAGAAGACACTGACCTTGCTGACCGAACGGATTGGTGCCTGGACCCATCGCAGCGGCGGCGGCGGCAGGAACGCCAAAGCCCCCGCCCCCTCCTCTTCCTGCACACAAATGAACAATAGATACACACAATGATCAGTTCTCGTCAATCAATCCATCAGAGCTCTCTCTCTCTCAGACATACCACACGAATATCACCGCAATGACACTTAAAATGATGCAGAAGAAGAGAGTATAGCAGCACACACACAACTCATGCAGTCTCGTCGTGCACGCTCTGACATGTATGCATTCACACTTGAGAGCCAAGAGAGAGAGAGAGCCAATGACGATCCACAACTATCTCATCACATGCGAACGCTAAGAAAGCCACAGCAGCGACCAACCGCACGCACTCATGCATACACACATACACACAGTTGCTATCTAACAGTACCAGGCTCACACACGCACAAATACACACAGAGTAGATAGAGAGCCACACGAGACGCACCTTGGGATCCAAACATGCACGCGCTTTCCCTTTATGTCCTTGCTTGCTGTTGGTCGATCCGCACAAACAAACAAACAAACACAGCAACCCCCTGCTTGATACAAAAGCGGACAGTGTACCCCTTTTTTCTCGGTTCAGCATTTGCTTTGAGTTACGCTCTATATAACCCGTAACCAGCAGCAGTTCAAATTCTACCCCTTGCCCTAATCGTCCTAGTGTACCTTATTTGACGTGGGGCACACTAATCGCAGCAAGTAGGTAGACCCCCTGGGTCGATGGTGGGGGTCCTCAGGGGCATACTGGGCCCAAGTGAGCTGGAGGACTGGTTCTCCTTGGCGTTGGGGAACCACCAATTCCCGAGCTCTTGGTGCCGTTCTTGCCGCCGGCCATTGAGAGGCGCCAAGTTCCAAATTGACAGCAACTTTCGGAATAACTTCCCGCGAAGGTAAATGCAGCCAGCCAGCAGCGGCGCGGGGTGTCCATGCCTGCTCTCTGTGCTCTGTATGTGTGTGGTGCTTTGCTATGCGAGCGAGTGGCCTCGTGTCGCTCGCTTGTGCTTGTGTGGAGCGCTAATGACCATGACATACGGAGATGGAGCAGCATGACTGATTGGATGGACGGACACCTGCTTGCCAAAACTGATGACATGGATGAATTGCTTTATTAACGACTGCTGGTGTGCCGTACTTTTGACTGTGCAGTTAATCGAAAATGGTGAAGCACAACAACGTTATCCCGAATGGTCACTTCCACAAGGACTGGCAGCGTCGCATCAAAACTTGGTTCGACCAGGTAAGAAACCCACTTCCATTTGCAGCAGTGGCGTATTGAATGGAGCGGAGAGAGAGAAAGAGAGAGAGAAAGAGAGAAATGATGGAGTCCAGAGATAAATGGTGAGATCAGCAGGCAGGCGAAAAACAGAGTGAATAACAGCAGTAACAGCAGCAGCAAAGGCAACAGAACAGGAGATTGTCGCACTGAATAGGACGCAGTCAGCTGTACGGCGTGGAGATACGATGAGGTGGCGGCTCACAGACCACCATTTAAATCAGATCAGCACCAACCAGTATGGCGAACACCACCATCTGAACCAATTGAACAGCAGCAGAAACACGTCAACAGCACATACACTACTATTCCAGACATACGCTCCAGCAGCGTTCCAGTCCAGTATCGACCCACCTCCTCCAGACCTCTTCTCTCTCTCTTTAACCAGCCAACCAACTCCCTTGCATGACCAAAACCCAGGACCAGTCACTAACACATATCATATCTTCTAACAGGCCGCCAAGAAGAAGTCGCGCCGTTTGAGACGCAAGGCCAAGGCCGCCGCTATCGCTCCTCGCCCAGCGGCTGGTCTCTTGCGCCCAGCCGTGCACTGCCCAACCGTGAAGTACGCTTCCAAGGTCCGCGCCGGCAAGGGTTTCACCCTTGAAGAGCTCAAGGAGGCTGGCATCCCTCGCAAGCAGGCGCTCTCGATCGGTGTCGCCGTGGACTTCCGCCGCACTAACAAGTCGGTGGAGTCGCTCCAGGCGAACGTGCAGCGCCTGAAGGCGTACAAGGCCAAGCTCGTCGTGTTCCCACGCAAGAACATCAACAAGCCAAAGAACGGCGACGCGTCCCCAGAGGAGACCAAGAACGCCGTGCAGCACACGGGCGCGCTCTTCCCGATCACGCGCTCGGTTGTCAAGTCCACCACCTCGGTCATCACCGAGGAGATGAAGGAGGAGAGCGTGTTCAAGACGCTGCGCATCGCGCGCGCTGACGCTCGCATCTTCGGCAAGCAAAAGAAGCGTCTCGCTGACAAGGCCGCCGCCAAGGAATAAGCGTTCGGTTTTGTCAATCGACACCAGCCAGGGCTTCATTTGTGGAACGATATTGGAACAAAATAAATCGGAAATGTTGGGTGCAACTGCCAATTTAACCATTCGACAAGGAACCACCTTTTTCATTTCCCCTCACATGTGCTTGTGCTTTCATTCCATTGTCGTGTATCGTATTCACAGCGTCCATTGCTAGAGCCTCATTTGATGCACATGCCACTTGCTCGTTTAGCCATTCATTGTAGACGGATACATTGATTGAACTCATTCGTGTACAGTACTAAACGAGTATAACAGCGAAGCACTCGCGGCGGTCTTCATCTTTTTCATCTTCATCTTCGTCCAGCTCTGACGATGTGAAGTAGAAAAGGGAGTTGAAGGAGAAGAAACAATCCAAGCAAGACGCGGCATGAAAGCAGGAATAACAGCAAGAAGGAGAGGGGGAGGAAGAAGCTCAAGAGGTGACATAAAGAGCGTCAGTACAGCAGCGAGAAGGATCAGCTGCCACGAGCACCACCTTCCGCAACGTTTGTACCGCCATCAGCACCTTTAAGAAATACGACAGTGAAGCCCCAAGTGTGGCTCTTGAGCTTCATGAATCCGCTCTCAGCAGACTACAAGCACGAGAACAGCACCAGCGCCAGCACTGGACAGCTCTATCGCAGATGGATAGGGAGGAGAAAACAAATACCACAGCAAGAATCCAAGAAGAGGCAAGTGACGCGACTCGAAGCTCTGACCAAGGAGGAAGAGTCGAAAGACCAGCAACGCCGCCACCGCCACCATCATTAACACAAAGATACTTTCAATAATAACGATAAAAGGCCATTCAGAGCCAATTTCATTTGAGCCCTTTACGTGTTTTGTCAGGACCTACTCTGAAAGTTGCGTTTAACGTTACTTTACTTGAGTTTTGTTGTTTCACACACGCACAGCGTCATGACCTTCTTCTTCGTGGCCCAGAGGCAGCAGCGGGAGTTTCTCAGTCCCGGCGCCAAACTCCCCACTGCCCACATCGTCAAGTTCATCTCCTGCTGTGTTGACTTTGTCAGGAAGCACACAGAGGAAGACGAGTACGAAGAGCTGGCTGCACGCCGAGATCACTACAAGCACCCAGAGGTTCTCCCAATTCACGACCTGGGTCACCGGGTCCGCGACGATCCCAAGCAGCGTCACGACCGCGGACGTCACGATCCCGGAGACGACGCCCCCAAAGTCCATGAACGACAGGTAGAGCGCGTAGGTGAGGCCGTGCACCTGCTTGTTCGCTGGGCAGTAGAACGTCGCCACCACGAGCAGCTGCAGCAGCGCAAACTCGGACGTGAATGCCGTGACGAACGACTCGGCCGCGCTGAATGTACAGATCGACACGGGCAGGTGCGCTGGCGCGAGCAGCGGCGGCGCCAATAGCAGACGCGGAAGCCCCGCGATCACGGAGCAGATTGTCGACGCGAAGAACACTTGGCGCACGTTGCGGCCACTGCACCACTTGGCGTACATGATGCACGAGAGGAAGCGGCCGACCATGCCAGCGAGTGACATGTACTGCAGGCATTCGGGCTGGTCTTCGAGCAGCGAGAACGTGTACTGGTACCAGACCGAGCCGTCGCCAGGCAGTGCACTGCAAAGGAAGAAGAAGAGCATCGTCGGTAGCACCGGCAGTAGCACGTCGAACTTGCGCACCACGTCGTCCTTGAACAAGACCCACGACGCGCGCAAGCTCGCACAGAACGACGGACCGCCCATAGGATGATGATGGTTATACTGGTTGAGACCCTGTATCGTGAACCGCGGGGTCGATACGTTGCGAGTCTCGTTGATGCCAAGCATGCACACGACTGCGGCGACGAGCGGCATGGTGCTCGTCCAGCAGATCACGGTGGTCGGTGAGATGCGCTTGTCCTTGTACACGGGGATGCCGAGCAGCAGCGCAGCAATAGATGCCGCGTTCTTCGTACCGTTCGCGAGCGACTGCACCCTGCCGCTCGTGACGCTCGTCTTGTCCTCCGAGGCGATGTCGACGAGGAAGATGCCGAGCATGATCTGCGCGAACGCCTCGAAGACTGAGTCGAGGATCTTGACGACGAACGCGCCGGCGATCGAGTCCACGAACGCACCCGTGCAGAAGAGCGATAGCGCGGCGCCGACCTCGCAGAGTACGATGTACGACTTGCGGTGGTAGCCGGCGATGGGGAAATTATCCGAGATAAGTCCGTAGAGCGGCTTGAGGTTCCAGGGGAAAAACGAGACCGAGTAGTAGACGCTGGTGGTCGCTGGCGGCATCTTGATGACCTGGAAGAGCCACTCACCGTACGCCGTCATGGGGAACGTCAAGAAGAACGCGTGCAGGAAGTAGAGCGCCAGCAGCCCCACGGGCACGCCCGAGAGCAGGCCGGAGAGCGAGTCGTGAGCAGCGCCATTGGCACTATTGGCTCCACTGCCCATGTTCAAATGCTGCAGCTCTGCAGTTTGTCAATACTGAGTTGCTTGCTGCTGAACCCAGTTTGATCACGATGATGAAATAATCTGCCACCCACAGTACTACGTGAAAGAGCTTTATAGCAGACAGAATAATTGTGTTGCTCTGGAGTTGTGTCTAGAACTGTACTGACATTAAACCACAACAGAACCAATTCATTGGTTCGGAGCCACGGCGGGTGCTGATTGGCTGAAAATACCGAAACGGCATGAAATGAAGAGCTCTGGAATGCCAAGGCGTATCGCCTGACACCACCAACCGAAAGTGAACGATCGATCGAGTATTGAGCTCCAGCTGCGCGCGTGTGTGTGTGCGCTGCTGCTACTGTTTTCTACAACTGGCCGAGTGCGTTCACCTGATAGAGAGACACCACCATGGCGAACAAGAACTTCAACGTGGACGACGCCGAGGACTTTGACGACGGCACCAAGGCCGTCACGTACGACGAGGAGCTGCACCCGTCGGACGACTCAGAGAACGAGAATGCGCGCCTTTCGTCGTCGCGCAAGCAGCGCATCCAGACCAAGAAGATCAAGACGCGCGAGCAGGCGTCGTCACTGCGCGTGAAGAACTGGGAAGCCGGCGCGCTCGAGAGCGAAGAGTACGCGGGAAAGGTCGTGAAGCGAAAGGACATTGCCTCGGAAGACGAGGAGGAGGATGTCATGAACTCGCCAGATGACGTGGAGATGGAGGAATGGTCCGAGGCGGAGCCGTTTGGCGAGTCGGAAAGCGAAGATGACGGCGATGCGAATGACGAAGATGAAGAAGAAGACGAGAGCGACGATGATGATGTTGATGAAAATGACGATGACGACAAGGACGCCGAGAAGCTCATCCGTGGCTTTGAGAAGGAGGACTCGGCGCAACTCATGAGCTCCAAGGACAGCGCCAAGCTCGTGGAGAAGGCACTTCACGTGCGCCACCAGAAGATCCTGTGGGAGCGCTGCCTGGAAGTGCAGATCTACACGAAGCGATTGCTCTCGACCACGAAGACCGCGACCACTGCCAGTGCCGAGCAAGACGACGAAAACGAAGAGCAGAAGGCGCAGAAGAAGGCTGAAGCCATTGCGCAGCTCTACTCGTGTATCGATGCGGTGACGAACCTCCAAGATAAATTATGCAACATCCCTGAACTCTCCGCTGGGTCCTCGGGCTCGGACGCCAGCAAGAAGCGCAAGCGCACGGCTGACGATCTCTGGAAGGACATGAGCGACGCGAACCAGGCGATTCTGCCGCAGTACAACGACATCCTCAACACATACACACGCAAGACGAACTTGGCGGGAGGCAGCCAGGCGAAGAAGTTCAAGGCTGTGAACCAAGACATCCTCGCGCAAGTCGAATCTGTGCTCGCCGACGTGCAGCGCGTGAAGCGAAAAGCGCACGCGCCATTGGATGAAGACAACGGCACCACGAGCGCGGAAGAAAGCTCGGAAGACCTGCTCGACGAACTCATGTACGACGACTCAGACTTCTACCAGCAGCTGCTGAAGGAGTTCATCGAGAGCGGCGGAGGCAGCGGCCAAGACGCACTGCAGCAGCGAACGCACCGCAAGAAGAAGAAAATCGTTAACCGCAAAGCTAGTAAGGGACGTCAGCTCCGATACACGGTGCACCCGAAACTCGAGAACTTCATGTTCCCAGACCCGTACCCAAAACCGGAGATGGATGCGGACGAGCTTTTCCGCTCGCTGTTTGGCCAAGTGACCCAAGCGTAGATTGAAAAAAACTTGGTGCGAGCAGCAACATAGAAGAGAGAGAGAGAGAGAGAGAGAGAGAGAGAGAGAGAGAGAGAGAGAGAGAG